>PVIW01012136.1:0-33680 GCA_004026585.1 Noctilio leporinus | reverse complement strand
AAGAAAGAAGGAACTTGTACCCTTTGCAACAACATGGATGGAACTGGAGAGTATTATGCTTAGTGAAATAAGCCAGTCAGTGAAGGACAAATATCATATGATCTCACCCATTAAGGGACAATAATGAGCAAAACTAACAACAAGCAAAACAGAACCAAGTATATGAATACAAGGAATAGGCCTTCAGTGGTCAGGGGAACGGGCTTGGGGGGAGGGGGGAGGTAGAGGCAAAGAAGGGGAGCAGCTTAGACAAGAACCTAGTATAAAGGAACCATGGACATGGACAACAGGTGGGATTGACTTTGGGGGGAATGGGTGGGTGGGGAGGGGGACAGAGGGGAGCAAAAAGGGGATGGATGTAATACAACAACAATAAAATTAAAAAAAAAAAGAAAACTATAGGTCAATATTGCTAATGAACATAGATGCTAAAATCTTCAACAAAATATTGGCAAACCAGATCCAAAAAAAAAAAGAAACTTGGGTACATTTACACAATGGAATACTATACAGCAGAAAGAAAGAAGGAACTCCCTACCCTTTGTAACAACATGGATGGAACTAGAGAGTATTATGCTTAGTGAAATAAGCCAGTCAGCGAAGGACAAATATCATATGATCTCACCCATTAAGGGACAATAATGAGCAAAACTAACAACAAACAAAACAGTACCAAGTATATGAATACAAGGAATAGGTCTTCAGTGGTCAGGGGAAAGGGGTTGGGGGGAGAGTGGAGGCAGAGGCAAGGAAGGGGAGCAGCTTAGACAAGAACCTAGTATAAAGGAACCATGGACATGGACAACAGGTGGTATTGACTTTGGGGGGAATGGGTGGAGTGGGAGGGGGACAGAGGGGAGCAAAAAGGGGATGAATGTAATACAACAATAATAAAATAAAATAAAATAAAAAGACTTAAATCAGGCACAAAACCCAGCCACAAATTTTAACTATGGAACCAGTCATGTAACGTAACTCAAATCCTAGCCATAAAGCTCAACCCAAAACTCAACCACAGAATCCAGATGTGGAACCCAGCCACAGAACCTGGTCATAAAAATTCAGGCACAAAATGCAATGTGAAATACAACCACATAATCCAGCACTAAACCCAACCATGGAACCCAACTGTGGAACTCAGTCACAGAACGCAGGCACAGAACACAGCCACAGAACCCAACCATGGAACACAGCCACCCAACACAGCCACAGAATACAGGCACAGAACCCAGACTTTGTACTTAGCCATGACACTCAGCACAAAACCCAACCATCAAACTCAGCCATGGGCCCTGGCTGCTGTGTCTCAATGGGTTAAAGCATTGTCCCATACACCAAGATGTTGTGGGTTTAATCCCTGCTTGAGAAGCCTGCAGGAGGCAACTGATTGATGTTTCTCTCTCATGTTGATGTTTTTCACTCTCTAAAAGCAATGAAAAAAAAACCGTCCTCAATGGAGTATTAAAAAAAAAAAAAAAAAAAAAAAAGAACCCAGCCATTACTCATCCTGAATGAAGGCTTTTTGGTAGCTCTTCATGCATTTTTGTTTTTAAGTAAGATTTCTCATATACCCTTAAGATTTTCTCTTTAATCTGGCTGATGGCTCAGTAGATAGGCACTGGTCTGTGAACTCAAAGGTCACTGGTTCGATTCCCAGCCAAGGCATATAACCAGGTTGCAAGCCAGGTCTCCGGCCAGGTCTATTGCTGGAGACAGGTGAAAGGCAACCATGCATTGATGTTTCTCTTCCTTTCTTCCTGTCTCCCTGCCCTTCTCTCTAAAATTAATGAATAAAAAATAAAATAAAGAAATATTTTCTCTTTATTTATAAAAAAGTCCTAGGTTAAAAAAAAATCATCACATGGGATAACCTGGGTTATCCCAACATCCACCCTGCGGATTGCAACCTGGGGATTCACAAAAAGGGAGCACAAGTAGCAGCAGAACAAGCTGTGGTTATTGTATTTGTCAGCAGGGATTGGATGTCCCTAAGAAGGGACAACAAAACTTCATTCCAGCCTCCAAGACACTTTTTCTTTCTTTAAGACACAGTTTTAAATGGATAGTGCAATCATGAGAAAGAGAGGTCTTGGTGGTTTTGTCAGTTCCCAGCTGGGCATGCTTGGGCAAGTTGCTCCCTTGTTTTGCCACCAGGAAAATGCTTCGCCAAGACTGGCTTTGCCTGTGTTTGACTTATGCATTTGCCCAGAGCCTAGCACTCAGACAGGCCCTGCACTTGGCCTAACTCTGCAATTGTCACCTGGAAATTTCCCTCCAGCTTCATTGAGATAAAATTGTAAGTTTAAGGTGTGCAATATGTCAATTTGATACATTCATAAACTGCAAAATGATGAGCACTATAGCATTAGCTACCTGTTTCAGCTGATCTCATGATTATCACTTCCTTTTTCTGGTGAGAACATTTAAGATCTACTCTATTAGCAGCATTCAAGTGAATAATACACTATTTTTAGCTATAATCACATTGCTGCATATTAGATCCTTCATCCTGTTCATCTTTTAACTGGAAGTTTGTATCCCTTGGCCGACATCTCCCCATTTCCTGAACCCTCCACTCCTGGTAACTGGCACTCTACTCTGTTGTTTTGTTTTTAATTGTTTTTAGATTCCACATATAAGGGAGATCTTAGAGTTTGTCCTTCTCTGTCTAACTTATTTCACTGAGCAGAATGCCTTCACCAGAAAAGTCTTAATTGTTTTTCCTTGGCACTTGTGCTTTTTAAGTGAAGTCTGAGGGGACAAAAGAGCACACACGTGAAAGGAGACCTGTTTACAGAGGCCATGATGCCCCAGGTGCACCTGTGATGTGTGACAGGCCAGTGAGACTCCAGTGAGCATATAATGTGTGGTGCTTGGTCTCAGACCAAGTAAGACACTGACAGCCTCTAGGAGCCACAATTTTCCATGCAAATCAGAACTTGCTTCTAACTCTGAAAGAAAGCACAAGTTTTCTAAAAAGCAAAGATCAAGAAATCCTATGATATCTTTGTTCACTCATGTCACTGTCCTGTGTTAGCCAACTACTAGTGGGACCCCACAGAAGCAGAAGGAATGAGAGAGGACAGCCCATGGTCCTCTTTCCTTTCTGTCCTTCCTCACTCCCCAGCAAGCTGAAAGGAGAGAGTGTTGGTAGCGTATGCCTGTTATCAAACCAGATGTTTTGTGCTGCATTTCCACTGCTCTGGTAAGAACAAGGGACATGTGTGCATGAACTATGAATCCCAAACTATGTATGTTAGTGGATTTCACTGACAAGTGGAAAATGCTCTTGTTTGCATTGAAAACTGTTATTGGACAATGTAAAGATGAATGGTAAAATTGATGCTAAAAATTGAACATTTTAAGTCTTTGTTACTTAGAATGACTAGGGAAATAGAAAACACAATGACCAATTGAGAGAAAGAGATGAAGCAGAAAGGGGAAGGCTTTGCATTTTCTTTGACAATGGGCCTCACAAATTATGCAGCTGTCCTGTATGGCATATATGAGGCCTGTCCTGAAAATATTGAGCCAATGTCAACATAATTAAAAGTTTGCGTGGCTGATACTTTCAGGATAGACCTCATACATGTATGGCTTGGCACAGAACAGGGCACAGATGAAGATTAGCCAACACAACGACTACCATTGCCACCATCACCATCATCACCACCACTACCACCACTATCATCATTATCATCACCACCATCACCATCATCATCACCACCATCATCATCATCACTACCACCATCACCATCACCACCACCATCACCATCACCACCACTACCACTATTGTCACCACCATCACTATCATCACTACCACAACCACCAATATTATCACTACCATCACCACCATTATCACCATCATCACCATCATCATCACTATCACAGTTATTATCACTACCATTACCATCATCAGCAGCACCATCACCACCACTACCACCACCATCATTATCACTATCACCATCATTATCACCACTACCACCACTATTATCACCACTATCAGCACCATTATCATCACCACCACTATCATTATCATTACCGCCATCACCATCACCACCACCATCATTAGTACCACCACCATTATCATCATATTCATCCACAGTGTGCTTTCACTCTCCCATCTCCAGCTTCCTGATAGCATCCCACTGTCCGTATTCAACCTCTTTCCCCTTACTTTCAACCCCTGTTTCTCCACCACCTTTGACCCCGTGTCCATCCCTTCCAGCCACACCTTGCCTGATGCTGCCCATAGTCCCACATCTGCTCCAAAGGGCACAGTGTGAGTCAGCTGAACCTCCAGCTCTCTGCCAAATTAGCACCTTTGCTCTCCCCAGTGCCACCCCAAAATCTCACTATGCTCCCACAGTCCTTCACCATCTATCTCTTCTATGAAAGACCCAAAGCAAAAAATACTTTTCCAAGCTGGTATCCTTCAGCTGCACATTGCCTTCTTCCCTATAGCAGTTAGCCTTGGGCTCATTTCCCAGTCAGAAATGACATAGGCCCTTCACATGCCACCATCAGCCCCTCTCTCTCAGTGGGGACTCCTTAGCTTCTTCAGTCACCAACTACTTTAGGCTACCCTAACCCCTTGTGACATCTGGCACTGTTGACCATCTCTCTGTATTGTTGGAAATCTCCTTGTCTTCAAATATACCTGGGATTTGTTTTAAACAGTTATGATAAGACATGCAGACAAAAAAAAAAAAAAAGACATGCAGACAGAAATGACTCAATCCATTAGAAGCTGGAGGCTCTCACTGTATGTGTCCATAAGGAGAAGTACCAGGTTGGGACATGGGGTGGAGGGATGAGGGGAAAAGGTGAGTGAGAGCATTGATTGTGGTTTCCACGAGAAAGGCAAGGCAAGGCAAGGCAGGAGCAAGTTAAGGATTGGCAGGTTTGAATCATTTCAACAGCCTCTGGATCACAGAAGTTGCCCTAGATGCCTGTACTTGGTCTTGGAGTGAGCAGGGCAGAGGGATTATTTACTCAGGTGCAGAGCTTGCTAAATGAGGTGATTGTGGTTGTGAGCTATTGCATAGGTTTATTTGCATAAGAGAGGAACACTCCCTGAGGGAGCTGTTTGCTATCTCTAGGAATTAGCTAACTCTGGGAGGAGCACTGTCTCCAGGATCAGCAAAGCCCCAGGATGTCAAAGCATCAGAAAATTAACAGCCCTGGCTGGTAGCACGGTGGATAAGGCTCCGGCCTGCGAACCCAACAGTCGCTGGTTCGATTCCCCAGCCAGGGCACATAACCAGATTGCAAGCCAGGTCTCCAGCCAGGTCCATGCCTGGAGGCAGGTGAAAGGCAACCATACATTGATGCTTCTCTCCCTTCCCTCTCTCTGAAAATAATACATAAAATCTTAAAAAAAAAAAAGAAAGAAAGAAAGAAAGAAAGAAAATAAACAACATCAAAAGGCAAGATTAATACACTCTTTCACCTAGAGACTCAATGCACGACTGCCCTTTATGGCAGTCTCTTGCTCCCTATCCCCTGGCCCTGAGCCCTGAGCCATCCCACGCATCCTGTGTGTCTTCTGTATCCCACTCATCTCTCTATCTGTAGCATGGGCATCCCATAGGTCCACCTACTAGATGTCCTCAGAATTGATCCCAACATTGTTCACCCATCCATGTATGACTTGAGTATCATCCCAGATGCCACCTTCCCCCTCATCCCCTCTGGCCAGTTGACTATCCAGCTCTGATAGTGTTACCTCCTTAATAATTGTCAAAAACCCTCTCTGTGCACCACTTCCAGTATTGCATGCTTTCATTCATTTTGTTAACAAATGCTTATTGGCCCCTCCATTCACCAAGCCTTAGGCTGCATTTCTGGGGCCACTGCAGTGGCCAGGACAGACACAATACCTGTCCTAGAGAGCCCACAGTCCCTGGGGATCCAAACATGCAATATTTCTTACAGTTTTGAATCAACTCCCTGTCTGATACTCCTGATTCAGCCCACCCCCAACCCCATTCCCACCTGTCACCAGCAGCCAGAGAGATGGCTCTGAAACCGATAGATGGAATTGAACATTGTTCCTTATAATTCCAAGGCTTCTTCCCTGAAGCCCTGAAGGGAGTTCACACATCTTAGCTGGAGACATGAGCCTTTTGTGAGCTGAACTTGCTGGCCTATGGGATGATTCACTCATTCCTTACTTAATGATGATGGTGGTAGAGGTCTTCAGCACCACCAGGACTCCTGCTTCCTGAGCACAGTGACCCTCACTTGTCCCCAGGCTGGTGCCTCCTCCTCAATCTTCCTCAAGGTCAAGTCCCCTCTTTATCCTTCTGGTATTGGATGGGCAAAGATCAGAGTTTGAGACCATATACAGTCATTGCAGGTGTGGCCCAGCCCTGGAAACAGCCTTGCAGGAGACCAACACTGTGTATCTGTGAAACGGGCACTTCCTTTAGTTCAGCCATCTGATTTTAGGGAGACATATCTTGTAGATGAACTTGCATATACAAGGAAATTCATGTGAGTTGATTCCAGGTTGCGTCATTTGTGGTAGCAAATCCTAACTGTCTGTTCATCATTAGCCAGTTAATAAAAACAGTGGCCCTTCTGATAACAATAGATGCCTGTCTGGACTGCAGAGAGCAGGCTTAAGATGGGCAAAGGAGGAGCTGCTTCTCTGTCCACAATGTGGAGCATCCTGCTCCTGGTGGCAGATCCCCTGTTGCTCCCCTTAGGGCCATCATTGGCTCATTGGCACGGCCTGAGAAACCATCCTGGGTCTCTTTACTCTGTCAGTGGGCCCTGAGTATGGGCAATGAATGCATTGCATGTGTGAAGTAGGGCTGGGGGTGGGACGGTTCAGAGTTAACTCCCCCACTCCTGGGCAAGGTGACGGCAGGAGGATGTATTACACTGAGCACCACAAGACTGGCAAGATGATTGGATGGAGGAAAAGCCCTCCTATCCCCCTCTGGTATCTCATTGGGGGTGGGGCCATGGCAAGGTAGGCACATGCATTATAGAAGTCAGAATGGCAGCAGCAGAGGTGCTGGACCAAAGAGTACTATCAGGCTAGTCTGGGGAAAAGAAGGGGTTGGTGGACATACCTGGAATACATGGAAGTTTGGGAAATAAATTGGGCATATTTCTGAGAAGGCACCTGGTCTGTACCACACCTAAAATTAATATAAATCCAGAGGAAGGAATGGATGCTCTTTTGCCTACCTGATAAGCACACTGGCTAGTACATTCACAGGACCTTGTGGACCTAGAAGCTGCATGGCCAGCCCAACGTTCAGGCTCCAAGAAGGGGCCTGACGCAAGACAGCAGCCAGGGACAAGCTGAGATGCCTGAGTGACCATTCAGCAGCTGCCTGTGGATCCCTTTAAATGAGATGGCACTTTAAATGGGAATAGGAACTCTAGTCACTGCCTTTGTTTGGCCTGGCTGGGGATGGCTTGGCTTTCCCCAGGTTTCGCAGAGAGGATGGGCTTTGAGACAAGACCCTGCCATTCTTCCAGATGGTGCAGCATCTGAATAAAAAACTTCTTTCCTTTCTCACCATCCTCTTCCTCTAGAGTTTACCTATTAGAGGTTGTGAGCAGCCAAAACCCACTTTGGTTCTGTAAAGTGTATGGCTGTTATGTGGAAGGAGGCAGCAGGTCAGGATGCTTTCATGAAAACACTGCCTTGTGGTAAGCCTTCTTCTTTATGCAGCTGAAACACTGATCACATTTAGTCTAGGAAGTAGGTGCTATAATTCTCCCTATTTTAGGATGAGGAAGGAAACTGAGTCAGCATTGAAGGTTTAAATGACCTGCCTGAAGTTGCTGGTGGAAGAGGGCTCTTTCACAAGATCATGAGAAAAACATTTCATGGATCCACACATGGGAGACTGTGCCAAGGTTTATTTATGTGGAAACAGAAGGCTGCCCCTGAGTTCCTAGTGCCCTATTTCTGTCCACTCCACCATGGAAAAAGTCCAACCCTGTCTTCAGTGAGGCCAGTGTCCAGAATTTCTGTTTCATATTAAAGCTTAGACCTTTGGAGCCTGTATGGTCTGTCATAGGCCCACAAGGCTGCAAGACTTACACAGTTGCATGTGTTATTGGGCGAGAGAGAGGGGCTTTGTTCCCTGGGATTAGATTACCTCAAGTTTGGGAAGGACCAGTCCTTTTGGAAGGACCAGAACCATTAACTTCCCTAAAACAACCTATCAATATTTCCTAGATCTTTCAGGGTTATGTCTCTTCTCCAAACTGATCCTGTCCCCAGACTAGACTGACAGGCTACTGTACACCTGCTTATCTACCCTTTTATTGCTCTATCCCTTTCCCAGTGGTCCACAGGGACCAGACTGATGATGCCCTGGGGAGTGTGTGAGCTGTAACTTCCTGGCAAAGCGTGCAGGCTTCTGCTTCCTAGTTTGTTGTCTTAATAATGTTTGATTCCTTTTATTTCCTTCCTTTATTAATATTTAGTTACACTAACAGAGCCACAGAGAGAGAAGGAACAGCCAGGAGTTAAATCTGAGTAGTCAATTTCTGAGGTGGGACATCTCTGTTGGCTGATTTAGAAAGCTGTCCAACATCCATCACTTATTAGAGGAAATGGAGAGCAGGGGATTCAGGAAGCCTATCTTTGCAACTTTCTTGTACACTTAAAATCATTCCAAAATAAAAAAAAAATTATTAAAAAGAAAAAGGCTTATGCCAAGTGAAATAAGGCATTCAGAGAAAAATAAGTGTGATATGATTTCGATTATATGTGGAATCTAATGAACAAAATAAAGTAAGAAACAAAATTGAAACAGACTCATAGATACTGAGAACAGACTGACAACTGTCAGAGGGGAGGGGTTGGGGCAGGGTTAAAAAAAATGAAGAGATTAAGCAGGAAAAAAAAACCCCTCATAAACATGGACAACAGTATGCTGATTACCAGAAGGAAAAGGAGGGAGTAGAAGAAGGTAAAGGGGAGATAAATAGTGATGGAAAGAGACTTAACTTTGGATGGTAAACATAAAATAAAGTATACAGGTTATATAGAATTGTACACTTGTAACTTATATAATTTTATTAACCAATGTCACCTCAATAAATTCAATTTAAAAAGTCCTTCAAGGGATGTTTGCACACCCATGTTCACTGTACCATTATCCACAATTGCCGAAAAGTAGAAGCAACCTAAGTGTTCACTGATGAATGAATAAATAAAGACGATGTGGTCCATCCATATGATGGAAGATAACCATCCTTCAAAAGGAAGGAAATACTGACATGGTTGAACCTTGGGGACATCATGCTCAGTGAAGTAAACCAGACACTAAAAGACAAGTACTATATGATTGGACTTATATGAGATCCTTATAGGAGTTAGATTTAGAGCAGAAAGTATTTGGTGGATACCAGGGGCTGAGGGAAGTGAAGGGGGACTTAGTGCTTAATGGGGAAAGAATGTACTTAATGCCCCTGAACTGGACACTTGAAAATGGCATCTTCCAGAATAGAGAGCCCAGAAATAAACCCACACCTTTATAATCAATTAATATTCAACAGAGGAAGCAAGCACATTTAGTGGGCTAAAGATAGTCTAGTCAATAAATAGTGTTGGGAAAATTGGATGGATTCATACAGTAAAATGAAACTAGACAACCTTCTTACACTGTACACAAGAATATATTCAAAGTGGGTCAGCTCTGGCTGGTGTGGCTCAGTGGATTGGGTGCTAGCCTACAAGCTGAAAGGTGGCTGGTTAGATTCTGGATCAGGAAACATGCCTGGATTGTGGGCTAGGTCCTCAGTTAGGGATGTGGGAGAGGCAATCGATTATTTCTCTCACACATTGATGTTTCTCTCTCTCTCTTTCTCCCTCCCTCCCCCCTTTCTAACAATAAATACATACAATCTTTTAAAAATGCATCAAAGACTTTAATCTTATACCTAAAACTATAAGAACCATAGAAGACATAAACAGCAAAATCTCAGACATTTTTCATAACAATATTTTATTGGATATATTGCCCCAGGCAAAGAAAACAAAAGAAAAAATAAACAAATAGGACTACATCAAACTAAAAAGTTTTTTCACAGCAGAGGAAAACATCAACAAAATAAAAAGGGAACCCACAGAATAAGAGAACATATTCACCGATACATCTGATTAGGGGCTAATATCCAAAATTTATAAAGAACTTACAAAACTCAACACTTAAAAAAAAAACAACCTAATTTAAAAATGAACAAAAGACCTGAAGAGACATTTCTCCAAAGAGGACTAAGAAGTGGCCAATAAACATATGAAAAGATGCTCCTCATCACTAATCATCAGAGAAATGAAAATTAAAACCACAAAGAGATATCATTTCATACCTGTCAGAATGGCTATCAATAAATCAACAAACAACAAATGCTGGTGAGGATGTGAAAAAAGGGGAACCCTTGTGCACTGTTGGTGGGAATGCAAGTTGATGCAGCCACTGTGGAAAGCAATATGGAGATACCTCAAAAAAATTAAAATGAAGCTATCTTTTGACCCATCAATCCCACTTCTAGGAATACATCCAAAGGAACCCAAAACACTAATCCAAAAGAACATAAGCACTCCTATGTTTATTGCAGCATCGTTTACAATTGCTAAGATATATGGAAGCAGTCTAAATATCCATCACTTAGATGAACAGATAAAACAACAATGGGACATTTACAAAACAGAATACTACTCTGCTGTAAAAAAGAAGAAACTTTTACCCTTTTCGACAGTATGGATGGACCTGGAGAACATTATGCTAGGTGAAATAAGCCAATCAGAGAAAGGCAAATACCATATAATTTCACTCATGCATGGAATCTAGTGAACAAACTGAACTCATGGACAACAGTATGGTTATTGAAGAGCACAGGAGAGTATAAGGGGACTAAATGGCTATGGAAAAAATATACAATAAAGATTAAAAGAAAAAAATTTCATCTTCTTTACACCCTGCTGCCAGCTCCATCTATGGATAATGCAACAGTCAATATTTGCCAAGGACATTATCTCCCATCAGTGTTGTTGGCTGAGGCTGACTTCCAAGATCCCTGGTTCATGCCACTTGGCTGGCACCCAGATCACAGAGACTCTTATCTATGGGCTCAGATTGACCATGACACAGAGAGCTTGGGGTCTGGCCCTCTGTGAACAGAGTGAAGGAATAAAGAAAGCAGGGCACTTTCCCAAAAGGGAGTGTAAGGTGACCTGGTCAGAGGGAACAGCTGGGGCAGGGCTGAGGCTGGTTAGCCTATAAGGGCCCTCTCCTATCCTTGCCTTGCCTTCCTTTCTTTCAGGGCAGTTTAAAGAGCATTTTCACCAGGAAACAACCCCTGAACTACAAAGCACAGGCACTGGTGAGCAGAGGGGCATGGCAGGGGCTGGGGTCAGGAAAGACTGGCCTCTGGAAGCAGAGAAAGGTCCTGAGACCAACAGAAATGGGCTTTGTGGGCCCGGAGCTGGATGTCAGCAGGGCCTGTGGAAGTTTTGACGTTGCAGTAGCCAACAGTTATGATAATAAGCATAGCTGGCCCTCGAACGACATGCCCTGTACTGTATAGGTTCACCTACATGGGGATTTTTTCAATAACTATATTGCAAAAGTTTTTGAAGATTTTCAACAATCTGAAAAAACTTGCAGGTGACCAGTATGATTTTCTTAATAACAGTTTATTTTTCTCTAGCTCATTTTATTGTAAGAATTCAGTGTCTAGTACACAGAACATGTGAATGTGTGGGTGCTCATTGGCTGTTTGTGTTGTTGGTAACAAGCATTCCGGTCTACTGTAGGCTGTTAGTAGTTAAGTTTGAAGGAGTAAGAAGTTATATGCAGATTTTCAACTGCACAGGGGAGATTGGTGCCCCTAACGTATGTGTTGTTTGAGGGTCAACTGTAGTTACAATAAATTGAAGCTCACCCAAAGGGGCAAGCAGCCCCTTGCTATGACATAAGGTGCCTTTATGTAAGTTGCCAAAAACGGTGCCCCTCCCAGTGTTACAGGACTGGGGATCCAGCCTGGAGAAGGTCCACCTCAGGCCAGTCTGCAATGTGTAGGTGCTTTACTTCATGTAGGAAATATTTCACAACTTGAGTCCAGGTGATTTTGAGAATATGTTTATTAAGGCTAGGGAGAGTGAGACAAAGGAAGGACCTAGAATAAAAGAAGCAACAGGAGTGGGCCAAGGTGGGGCTGCCATCAGCTCATCAGAAAGTCTGAGAAAAAGGAAACCCCGGAGACAGGTCTGGGGATAAGCTGCCTGCTACCTAGTGCTCCCCTGAGTGCAAGTCTCCTTGGGGCTCTGAAGAGTGTAAGAGGAAGTAGATAGTTCATGTCCAGGAATGGGCATGGGCATGCTCCAGAGTGAGTCAGCCCTGAGTCTTTGTTCTGAGGGCTTTTTATCTCTGCTATGTGAGAATCTTAGGGAAGGATTTCAGTGGGATATTCATCAGCTTTTCAGGTGAGTTTTTAATAAGATGATGCATGAAAACGAGTGTATGGGAGAGAGATGGGATTATT
Source organism: Noctilio leporinus (assembly GCA_004026585.1). Classification (NCBI taxonomy): domain Eukaryota; kingdom Metazoa; phylum Chordata; class Mammalia; order Chiroptera; family Noctilionidae; genus Noctilio; species Noctilio leporinus. The sequence goes on along the minus strand of PVIW01012136.1, from coordinate 21,155 downwards.
ATTTGGTCTGCTTTACTGTTTTATTTTTATCTTGGGTTTGTCTGGCTTTTAATAAGGTTTTTGTTATTTGTTCTCCTGACATCATCTGTCCTTGGTTTAGCTGTCACAAATGGTGCTTATTAGGTCTCTTTCCCCTATCTCCCCAACCAGGGAGATTTAATATGTGTATTCTCTGGTCAGGAGGGATACAAACCATCCACTCTCAAGTGTCCTTGGTTAGTGGAGATAAGATCTTGCAATTCACCAGCTGGCTGATGAGTTGCTCAAACTGTTTGTGTTTATTTTCTTGTCTCAGTTTCCTCATTCTACTTGTCCAGGGATCTTCCCAGCTGCTTTTTGCCCTCTCACACCAAGAGGCAGGAGGCCACAGGCATCATAGGCATGGGCTGCAGGGTCACAGGACAGAGTTCAAATTCCAGCTCTGCCAAGTGGGCAGCCTTAGCTGTGTTATTCAACCTCTCTGAACCTCATCATTTGCTCTTGTTAAAAATGGGGATGACAACAGTTGTGGCAGGGTATGTGGGGCAGTGGCAGTAACCGGATACTCTAAATCAGGGGTGTCGAACTCATTTTCACCGGGGGCCACGTCAGCCTCTCAGTTGCCTTCAGAGGGCTGAATATAATTTTAGGATAGTATAAATGTAACTATTCCTTAACAGTTAAGCGAGCCAGGTAGAAACAAGGTGCTTGGCCAAAGGTGCTGGGCTGGATGAAACAAGGTGGAGGACTGGATTCAGTACTCGAGCCTTGAGTTTGCCACCTGTGCTCTACATATATGAAGAAGGGAGACAGCACTTGCACAGGAAACACACAGTCTGACTCTTAACTCTTAGTTCATGATTGTGATTGTTGTATGAGGTCCCACATGTCAATGTGACCTTGAATTCCTCCAGGGACCCTAGGAGGCAGGAATTATCGTGATTTCTATTTTCCAGAGGGGAGATCAACTGAGAGTCTAGAGCTCTAGAGATGGGGTGGGCATTTCCTCCAGCCTGCCCCCACCCTAGATTCAGGGATCTGCGCCTGCACCCTGAGCAAAGCCCTGGACACAGGCAAAACAGGCATCTGGCCTGGGAACAATGCAAGAAGGGGCTGAGTCCATTGGAGCAGAGTCCAAGGCAAGGCCATGGCTGGACCACTCTTCCAGCCAAAGTTCTTTGCTCTTTTTCTGGGTTCCAGGACAATGGTTCCTTGTATCCCTGCACCTGCATGTCAATAACCTCAATAGGCTACAGTGGATTTCCAATCCACAGGGCCTTTTCCTTCCTTTCCAAGGCCACAGGTAATGTCTAGCTCTTGGTTTGTTTTCGTGGCCGCTATGTGTGATTTTTTCATTAATTTACCTCCCTGGGATGGTATTTGAGTTCAAGGAGACAGGGGAGGGGTCACTTTGCCCATTTGGCGACAGATGTTTCTGGAAGACAACTGACAAATGGTATCTGAAAGTTTAATAAGGAGGTCGGGGGTAGAGGGAGATCTAATACATGGTGGTTTATATTTGTATTTGACTTTGGGTGGTGTATCACAGAAGCTCAACTCCAGGTAGGTTTATTTTGGATTCAGAAAGACTGAAAAAATGACAGTGGAGCATTGAAGAGGGAATTCATACCAGTTTAATCTCATTCCTGTGGACAAGAACAGGAATAATAGGGGCTGCCTTTTCAATACTCATGGTGGCAAGTGAGAACAGGGGAGTCACGGAAGCCAAGATCATCTGCCTTCAGTCTTGTCCTATGGAGTCCAGCAAGGACATGGAGAGCCAATATCATCTGTGCTGCTTGAACAGCAGGGGCCTGTATATATACATATATAGATGAAGTTAACAAAGGTGGCATCTAGCCAGTCTGAACTATGTAATCATTATGCAGAAAGATTTCTCTTAGATAAGGGTGACCTAGAGAAATGAAAATACACGAGTGTGGAGGTGGGGATCCTGGCTACAGTCACCCTGACACAACAGGTGGGGGTGCACGATGCAATCAACATACAGATGATGTATCATAGAAATGTACACTTGAAGCCTATATGATCCTGTTAACTAATGCCACTCCAATCAATTTATTTACAAAATAAATAAATAAAAGGTGGGGTTTGACCCCACAAAAAAGTTTACTAAATGGCCTTTGACCCTGAAATTCAATTTTTAGGATTCAATCCTAAGAAAATAAAGACTTAATCAACGTTTAAAAATTTTTATTTATAAACATATATACAATATAGTATATAGACTATATAATAACATAGGCATATTATATACATATAATTTAGTTATATATTATATATCATTTGACATCAATGTTATATATACAATATAGTTGTATAGCTATATATAGTTATATATAATATCTGCACTTACATAGTTATATACTATTATGTATTGTAACAATAAAAAGAAATCAGAAGTCAAAAGTCGCTGGTTCGATTCCCAATCAGGGCACATAACCAGGTTGCAAGACAGGTCTCCAGTCAGGTCCTTAGATGGAGGCAGGTGAAAGGCAACCATACATTGATGTTTCTCTCCCTTTCTTCCTCTCTCCCTGCCCCTCTCTCTAAAACTAGTGAATAAAATCTTAAAAAAAAAAAAAAAAGAAATCAGAAGAAATTTAAATGTTCAATAATAGAATATGGCTTAAGTATATAATGCTACAGTCATGTAATGGAAATCTACATGGCCATTGTAAGAAAACAGAGATAGGTTTACATTTGCTGACATGGAAAAATGTCTACTATCATGAGATTTTTGAATTGGTTAGAAAAAGAACCAATTATAGGTAAAGCTAGTTCATGAGAGATGAGAACTGGGAGAAAAAAATTTAAGGGACACGAAGGATAAATCTAGGTATTCCACTAGAGAAGTTTCTAGAAGGAACTAGGATGATCGATAGAGAACATTCCAAAAGGAACTAGAATGGGCAAGCTCTAAGTGACATGAATTGTCTGATTTACTCTGTGCTGTTTTGCCAGTATCTAGAATGGGGCATGCTACTTAGTAGGTACTCAGTGAATAGTTGTTATCAATAAAGACTTCTGAGGAAGCAATATTCAAAGAAATAATGTGTAGGAAATTGATTCTTTGTGAAATGGGCTCCCACCTGGGAGGTACCAGGCATGGGGAGGGAAAAAGAAGTACCATGTTAAAAAAAAGGGATGGGCCCTGGCTGGTGGCACAGTGGAGAAGGCACCGGCCTGTGAACCCAAAGGTCACTGGTCTGATTCCCAGCCAGGGCACATAACCAGGTTGCAAGGCAGGTCTCCAGCCAGGTCCGTAGCTGGAGGCAGGTGAAAGGCAACCATACATTGATGTCTCTCTCTCGCTTTGCCTCTCTCCCTTCCCCTTTCTCTAAAATAATAAATAAAGTCCTTTTTTAAAAAAATAAAAGGTCCTTTTTTTCCCCTGATTTTTAAAAAAAATTTATTGTTGTTGTATTGCATCCATCCCCTTTTTGCTCCCCTCTGTCCCCTTCCCCACCCACCCATTCCCCCCAAAGTCAATCCCACCTGTTGTCCATGTCCATGGTTCCTTTATACTAGGTTCTTGTCTAAGTTGCTCCCCTTCCTTGCCTCTGCCTCCCCCCTCCCCCCAACCCCTTTCCCCCTGACTACTGAAGGCCTATTCACTGTATTCATATATTTGGTTCTGTTTTGCTTGTTGTTAGTTTTGTTCATTATTGTCCCGTAATGGGTGAGATCTTATGATATTTGTCCTTCACTGACTGGCTTAAAAGGGATGGGCTGCAAGCTTCTTCTATACTGGAGAGGGAGATTGCTAGCCCCTTCCTTTTGGGGCCCCCAGAGAGCCGAGGGCCCTCTGTCATGTCTTCTCCACAGAGAACTGGGCATCTCCTCTGGAGAAACTATTTCAGGGAAAAGATATTACATTCCCAGGAGACCCCAACCCCATGGAAGTTCACCTTCAATGAAACTGCCCACTGACATAACCCTCTCTTCAGTCACCTCAGCCCTGGTACCACACATTCAAATATAAGATTTAAGAAAATCTCCAAAATGAAAAGCAGAGATCAGAATCAATATAGGAGGGAAAAACCCAATAAATTCAGGAAAAAAATGCAACAGAAATAAAGAAAGCAACATAACTCCACAATTATCTTCAGAGAAACAGCAGAAGACACAGTATGCTGATTAGATCAATCACATGTGAACAGAATGCTGTTTTAAAAATAAAAATGATAATATATACAATGGAATATTACTTGGCCATAAAAATATTTAAATCTTTCCATTTGTGACAACATGGATGGACCTATTATGTTAAGGAATAAGTTAGAGAAAGATAAATACTATATCATTTCACTTATATGTGAAATCTAAAAAACAGAACAAAACAGAAACAAACTCATGGATACAGAGGACAAGTTTGCTGATTGCCAGAGGAGACAGGGGTGAAGAGATGGGTGGAAAAGGGGAAGAAGAAATCTAAGTGACTACACATATAGTCTGAGGACAAAAGAGACTGTTAAGCAAGACTGAAAGCTCTGGATGACCCAAGATACCACAAAAATTTGAAGTCAATTCAATGGCAAAGAGCAGGTAAAATTAAGGAGGAAAAAAAAAAAAGGCCCTGGGTGGTGTGACTTGTGGATTAAGTGCCAGCTTGGGAACCAAAAGGTTGCTGGTTTGACTTCTGATCAAGGAACATGGCTGGGTTTCAGGCCAGGTCCCAAGTTGGGGATGTACAAGAAGCAACCCATCGATGTATCTATCTCTCATGCATCCATGTTTTTCTCCCTCACTTTCTTCCTCCCTCTTCTTCTCTCTATAAATAAATAAATAAATAAATAAAATCTTTTAAAAAAGAAATAAAAGATGCTTAGATGAGCTGGGGGTCAGGAAATACATATTGATATAATCATGAGATACCACTTTCTCAAACTGGTCAAAATTTTAAAGTGATAACACTCATTGCTAGTGAGTCTATGGGGAAAAGGACACTGCACATGGCTGGTGGGAATGAGTTTTCCAACAGTTTGAACACTTTATGGTGGAAACATCTATTTTGGATACAAATCCTTTTTCAGATATATGTTTTGTAAGTATTTTTTCCACTCTGTGACTTGACTTCCCATTCTCTCAATGGTATCTTTTGCAGAGCAGACATGCTTAATTTTACTAAAGTTCAACACCAAGTTTTTTATTTCATGGATTATGCTTTTGACATTGTATCTAAAAACTCATTACCAAACCCAAGATCATCTAGATTTTCTCTGATGTTTCCTTCTAGAAGCTTTATGGCTTTACTTTTCCCATCTAGGTCTATGATTCTTTCTTGTTTGTGTGACAAATATATATATAACATATAATTTACCATTTTAATAATTTTTAATATTCCATAATTTAAAAAAATTATTGTTGTTTAATAATTTTGAAGTGTATAATTCAGAGAAATTCAGTTTATTAATATTGCCATTCATTATCACTATTTCCAGAACTTAAAGAAAAATTTTATTTATAGTGGGTGGGTGGGGAAGCAGACAGAGGGAAGAAAAAAAGGGATGGACGTAATAAAACAACAACAAAATTAAATTTAAAAAAAATTAAAAAATTTAAAAATAAAAAATTTATTGATAGTTGACATTATTTCTAGAACTTTTAAATCATCCCTAACAGAAACAATACTCATTAAACAATAACTCCTCATTTTCCTTACTCCCAATCTCTGGTAATCTCTTCTCTACTTTCTCTATAAATTTGCCTGTTTTAGATACCACATTATACTTCATTTTAAGTTTGTTTGTTTTTATTTTTTTATGGGTTTTTGTGCAGAAACTCAGGAATTTTTAAGGCATAAGGTCTTGTGTGTAGATTTTATTTTTGCATATGGATAGCCAATTCTTCCAGCACCATGTGTTGAAAAGACTATCCTTTCTCCATTAAATTATTTGTGCTCATTTATCAAAGATCAATTGACTGTATTTACCTGGATCTCCTTCTGAGCTCTCTATTCTGTTTCATTGATTCATTTTTTGTTCCAATCTCACATTTTAAAATTTCTTTTTATTTATATGTATTTTAGAGAGAGGGGAAGGGAGGAAGAAAGAGTGAAATAAAGAAACATCAATATGTGAGAGATACATCAACTGGTTGCCTCTTGCACCCCCACTCCCCACCCCCCAAATGGGGACCTGGCCCAAAATCCAGGCATGTGCCCTGACTGGGAATCAAATCGGTAATCTTTCAGTTTGCAGACTGGCACTCAATCCACTGAACTGTACCAGCCAGGGCTGATTACTGTAAATTTATAGAAAGTCTTGACATTGGGTAGTGTCAGTTTTCCAATTTTGCATAGGCTATTCTAGATTATTGTCTTTCTGTACAAATGTTAGAATCAATCCATTGATATCTATAACCTGACAAAATCAATGAAAGTTAAAAATATGTGAACCCTTTACCTAGCAATCTTGTTCCTAGAAATCTTTCCCTTAGGAATAAAATCAAAGTCAGACACAAAGACAAATACCATATAATTTAATTTACGTGTGAAATCTAAAAAACAAAATAAGTAAAAAATAAATAAAACAGAAGCAAATTCATAGAGAAGATTAGACTTCCATTCAAGATGGAGGTGTAGGTAAACATAGCTTGCCTCCTTGCACAACCACATCAAAATTACAACTAAACTACAGAACAACCTTTATTCAGAACCACCAGAAACAGAACTGAATGGAAATCCTACAACTATAGAATTAAAGTAGCCACACCAAGACTGGTAGGAGGGGTAAAGATGTGGAACAGGCTGGTCCTACACCCAAATGTGCTAGATAAAAATCAGGTGGGCACTGGCTGATGTGGCTCAGTGGACTGAATGCCTACCTGTGAACCAAGGGGTCACCAGTTTGATTACCAGTCAGGACACATGCCTGGGTTGCAGTCTAGGTTCCCAGTTGGGGGTGTGCAAGAGGCAACCAATAGCATAATCAATGTTTCTCCCTTTCTCTCTCCCTTCCCCTCTCTCTAAAAACAAATAAATAAAATATTTTGTTTAAACCCAGGAGGAATATCTTGGGAGTGAGGGGTCCCAGCCCCATGCCAGGCCCCCCAGCCCAGGGTTCCAGTGGCAGGAAAATAAGAGTCTATAACTCTGGCAAAACCCAGAAGGGATTAATGTTGTGGAAAACAGAAACTTCTGGATTCGCTGTCAGTTCTTCTTAAAGGGCTCACACACTGACTTTACTCGAACTCACTTCCTTTGAGCTCCAACATGGGAGAGCAGATTGAAAGGTACCAGTGGCAGTTAGGGAGGAACTGACGTGTCTGTCATCAGGGCAAGAGCTGGGGGATAGCTTTCTTCTAGACAGAAGTGCTGGCAGAGGCCTTGTTCCTTTTCTGAACCCTCTCCACACAGAGCTGGTAGGCAGTCGCCATATCTGAGACTCCATCAGCCTGGCTCACACTGTTGGCTCCACCTTGGTGATTCCTTGAGGATCTGCCCCACCCAAACTTTGGGCCCACCCAAGTTGTTTCCAGTGGTTTTTCCAAACAAATTACTTGTCTTGGCTCATGCTTCTGGTTTTCCTAAGTTTTCTCAAACAAGCAACATCTGGCTCACCCCTAAGCCCAGCACAAGTAGCAGACATTTGCAGATTGCTTTGTAGTTTATGCTGAGTGGCCCCAGACAGAACACAGGCAGTGGCTGACCTTGACCTGCACATCCCAGGAGGCCCCAGAGCCTGCATATCCAGTAGACAGCTACAGACCACATCAGAGCACCACCACCCAAACACATTCAAGGGTAGACTAAGTGGGCACCACAGTCCTGTTGAAGTAGGTCCTGTTCTGTGGAGTGGGTTCCTGCACAGCTGACCCTCCACATTGGTTGGAGGTTTGTGGTCAGTGGTCACAGCCAGCCCTTGCAGCTAACTGGTCTGGGTAAATCCCTCCCATTGGCCTGCCAACAGCAACCAAGGCTTACCTCCAACAGGAGGGTGTACTCAGTCCACACAAAGAGCACACCTCAAGTACCCAGCTTGAGTGATAGGGAAGGCTGTGTCACTGGACCCTACTCTTAAGCCACTCTTCCAAGCCAGGGAGTCATAGCACCTCTATTTAATACATAGACACAAACACAGGAAGGCTGCCAAATGAAAGAGCAGAACAAAACTCCAGAAAAATAACTAAACAAAATAGAGACAACCAATCCACTAGATGCAGAGTTCAAAATACTGGTTATAAGGATGCTCAGTGAACTAAGTGAGAACTTCAACAGCATAAAGAAAAGAGGATGGTGCCCTGGTAGGTGTGGGTCAGTGGATTGAGTACCAGCCTGCAAACCAAGGGATCATTGGTTCAATTCCCAGTCAGGGCATGTGTCTGGGTTGCGAGCCAGGTCCCCAGTTGAGAGATGTTTCTTTTGCACAATGATGTTTCTCTTCCCCTCTGCTTTCCTCCCTTCCCCTCTCTCTAAAAGAAATAAAATCTTTTTTTTTTAAAGGGGTGTGAAAAACATAAAAAAAGGACACAGAAGAAATGAAGAATACACTGAAACAATTTACAGGGAATCAACAGTAGAGTGGATGAAGCTGAGAGTCAAATCAGTGATTTAGAATATAAGGAAGAACAAGAAGAAAAAAGAACTCCTCGAAATGAGGATAGTGTAAGAAGCTTCTGGGATAACTTCCAGAGTACCAATATTCCCATCATGGGGGTGCCAGAAGGAGAAGAGAGAGCAAGAAATTGAAAATTTATTTGAAAAATGTAACAACAGAAAACTTCCCTAACTTAGTGAAGAATATAGACATACATAAAAGTTCAGGAAGCAGAGAGAGTCCCAAACAAGATGAACCCAAAACAGACCCACACCAAGACACATCATAATTTAAATGTCAAAGACTTTTAATAAAGACAACGAGAATTTTAAAAGTATCAAGAGAAAAGCAATCAGGCCCTGGCTGGTGGCTCAGTGGATAGACACTGGCATGTGAACCCAAAAGTTGCAGGTTCGATTCCCAGTCAGGGCACATAACCAGTTTGCAATCCAGGTCTCCAGCCAGGGCCATAGCTGGGGGCAGGTGAAAGGCAACCATACACTGATGTTCTCTTCCTCTCTGCCTCTCTCCCTTCCCTCTCTCTAAAAATAATAAATACAATCTTTAAAGAAAAAAGAAAGAAAGAAAGAAAAGCAATCAGTTACCTACAAGGGAGCTACCACAGACTGTCAGCTGATTTCTCAAAAGAAGTTTTGCAGGCTAGAAGGGAGTGACAAATATTTAAAGCAATGAAAAACAAGGACCTGTGACCAAGATTACTCTACCCAATAAAGCTATCATTTAGAACTGAAGGATAGTTAAAGAGCTTCCCAGACAAGAAAAAGCTAAACAAGTTCACCAACAAACCAGTATTATATGAAACGTTAAAGAGTCTTTTTTTTTTTTTAATGATTTTATTTATTTATTTTAACGGGGCGGCGGGGGGGTGGAGAGAAAGTGAGGGAAAGAGATATCAACATGTGGTTGCTCCTCGAGTGCCCCCCACTGGAGACCTGGTCTGCAACCCAGGCATGTACTTTGACCAGGAATCGAACTGGTATCCCTTTGGTTCACAGGCCAGTGCTCAATCCACTGGGCCACACCAGCCCAGGCCAAAAGAAATTTTTTACAGGAAAAAAAAAAAGAGTGAATAAGGACCTTAACAGGTAGTCTGAGCAGTTTCCATATGGAACCTTTGGTAAAAACATGTATCCTATGTGATTCCATATTGATAAAACAATGAACCCAACTCTCTATGTCCAACCCTGTTTATTTGTGTGTATGCACTTGTATTCATGAGCATGGGGAGCAAACTGGTAGGAAGCTCTGATGGTTACTTGAAGGATGACTAATATAAGAGTGGGTGAGAGAGAAACAGGTTTGCCCCCTTAAACACAGCTGAAAATAGTAACTTTTCTCTAAACCACCACTGTCCCAAAGAAATATATGTAATCCATGTATATAATCTTCACATTACAAACAAGTAAAAAGAAATAGATCAACCTTAAAAAAATTTTAATCTATTGATTTTAAGAGAGAGGGGAAAGGAAAGAGAAAATTGATTTGCTATTTCACTTATTAATGCATTCATTGGTTGATTCTTGTAGGTGCCCTGACTGGGGATTGAACCTGCAAGCTTGGTGTATCGGGCCAATGCTCTAACTATCTGAACTACCCGGCCATGGCGAAACAGATGAAATTTTAACAATATAAGTTATTTAGCCTAATGTGCCCCAAATCATCATTTTATGTCATTGATATTTTAAAAAGAATCAATGAGACATGTTATATTCTTTTTTCTCTTACAAAGTCTTTGGAATCTAGTATGGCCTTTACACCTGTATCTTGATTTAGACTGACCACATTTCAAGTTCTCAACCACCACCTGGGACCAGTGACCCCTCTGGACAGTGCAGTGCTGAGGCCAATCTCGAGGAAGACTGGAGTGCCCCCTAGTGACACACTCAATTAACTCCACCCTCTTGGTAACTTGGTCGAACTCCAATATAAACCATATTGTGTGGCTTTCTGTCTAGAGCCTTACATGGCTCCCAGCTGCCGTTAGAACATGCCCACACTCCCAGGTTTGGCTTTCGACCCTTCTCTTAGTCCAAGTCCTGCTCACCCTTCCACAGGCAATTTCTACTCCTTTTCTCGTCCATTGGACTTGCCCACCATTTGTTCACTAGGTCACTCATCCACTGATTCACTATCCAGTTCATTAAGGACCTAAGAGATACCCTGACACATGCACATCTTCTGAGTGTTAGTGAGGCTTGAGCTTCCTGGTCCAGTAATCTCATTACATCAACTGTATCCTTGGGCTTCAATCTCCACACCTGACCATGAACCTTAGTTGTGGGGTTATTAGGGGAACGCAACATGACAGTGAATGTCAAGCACCTGGCACACAACCTAATAGTTGTTGACTAAACTAACGGATGGCATGCTGAAGGTTTGGAGGGTGTTAGGTCAGGGGGGCTGCTCCCCTGTTTCTCTCTGTATCTGGCTGGCCTTCCACTGGAGTCTGCCAACTGGCTGGCCTTGGAGCTGACCTCGTTCCCATGGAGTAGCCTAGGAACTAATCTCATTCCCATGGGGACTCAAGGGCAAACAGTATAGCAACTCTGAATAGGCAGATGTTGCCTCTGGGGAAAAGCTGCTTCTTTGTTCCAAAGGTGTATAAAAAGCCTCTGCTGTAAGCTAGGTTTGCTGCTGCTGTCTGGGGGTGGAAAAACCATGCATAGGCCTGCCAACCCCACCACAAGCTGCCCTGCCTCCCAGTCGTTAGTCTGCTGCTGCTGCTTCTAATAAAGCATGCCAAATCTCCTGAAGGCTCTGCGTAGGTTTTTCTTTACCATCAACCCAAAGATGGTCTCCTGGAATTCCGAACCTGTAACTCTGGTATGCCTCACCACAAGACCTGACAGAAGGCATGGGAGGAAGCTGCACCTTATGGTAGCTGGGGGATGAATAGTGCCTTAGGGAGATAACCTGGGCAAAGACTGCAGTCCCAGAGAGAGTGGTGCAATGGCAGTGTTGGGGGTGGGTACCCAGGTCCTTCCTCCCCCAGCAGCACTAACCCATGCCTTGCCTAGTGATCTCAAGCTTTGCAGAACCCCCTTGCAATCACCCCCTCAATGGCTCCCTGCTGATCCCAAAATATTAAGACATTTCCTAGACTTTCCCGCCTTGCTTCTCACTCCTCTCTCCCTTTGGTCCTTGTCCTCCAGCCACTCAACTTACTCAAGGCCTTTATACATGCTGTTTCCTCTCATCCTACCTCTCAGTTTAATGTCTCCTTATGGGCCAATCTCAGGGCAAGGGCCATTACTTTGGAGAAGTGTCCGCTGACCTTCCAGCCTGAGTTGGGCCCTGGACCCCAGGCCCCTCTCTTCCATGGCACTTACCATCATTCGAGTGAGGTTCAGGGGGATGTCTGCCTTCTTTGCTGCTGTGCCCTCACTCCACCCCCTGCACCTAGAACAGTGCTGGGAACAGTAGGCACTCAGTAAGTGTCAGTTGAAGGAACATTTCCTAGACTGACGCACTGTAGGAGGGCAGGCCTCGAGTCTGTTTCTGCTTACTTTTCTCTCCCCAGTGCCTGGGATTCAATGCTCTGGATACAACCAACCCAGATGCTCCAGCTGCCTCCTGGGAACCAGTGGCCCCATGTGCTCTCCCAGCAACAGAGAAATGACTAGGACTTTGGAAATGAGCCAGAACTTGTAAAAGGAACCAGCAGCCAGCAGCTATTTGTCCCACAACTGCGTAAATATCCCGATTTTTCTTTCCATCAAGATGGAAAACAAAAACCAAGAACTCTGGACACTCAGTGAATCAGGCGTGAAGTCCTAATTATGGCTGCTCTGGGGAACAATGATGAGGAATAAGCCCCTCCCTGGTGTTAACTGCAGTACAGCTCACCAGCATAGTCCTTCACAGAAAGAATGAACAAGTTCTTGTCACACAAAAGGAAGTTATATAAAGACTAAAGAAAGCAAGGAAAATACAATGTTGACATCTGTGGTTACTGTTCAAGAAAAAAAGATACATGTGTATGCATCAAAGGGACCCTGGACTCTGTGACCTCCCTCTGCCCTCCCACTGAGGTCTGGGGCTTTCTGACCTAGGGTTCCGATCTGCTTACACTCTTTATGGGCTGTAGGCTGGGATGAGTGACTTGGGGGTTCCATGCCTTGGTTTCCCTGGTTGTATAATGGGGAAGATCACAGAGCCTGCCCTAGAGATCTGTTGGGAAGGTCCAACCTGACATACAGGGAGCACTCTGTGAATTGGGGGTGTTGTCATCCCCAGACCACTGGGTGGGTAAGTCCTCAGGGTCCAGCTGCTGTCTCTGTCCCTTCCAGCCTGGGCCTGACTGGCTTGAGGACTTCTTCCAGGGAGTAGGGAGAATTCTAAAATCAAATCACTGCCTGATCCACAGCCTCCTGCAGCATTGCTCTTGCCCTGTCCCTGGTATGGGACCTTCTGCACATACACGGGGCTACTTCTGGAGCACCCTCTGCCTGTCCCAGTGCACATGGTGGAAAACATTTGCTGGCTGAAGGACAGATCAGTGTGGATCTTGGAAGAGCAGCTTGGGGAGGGGTAACAGATGTGTCTGTCCCTGAAAGCTGGCCTGAGCCCTCCCACACTGGAATGCCATACCTGTCACTACTGAGTAGCTTGATCCCTCCTGAAACTTCTCAGGGCTCCAGGCCCTCCCTTGGCCAGGATGCCCTGAATCTTGTCCCTGAATTTCCCTCAGCCTCACACTCTCCAGCCCAGCCCTGGGTCACTCACTGCTCCCCAGACCCAGATCTAGACCCCACAGGGCAGCACCCATGATGACTCCCCTTCCTGGGACCCCACAATGGCTCCCTTCAGAGATCAGAAACTCCTATTAAAAGCCCCTGGTTCCCCAGTCTCTGTCTTTCTTCCACCACCCCTAAAGCCCAGCCTCAGTTCCCGCATGTTCCAGATTTTCTCCTGCCTATGCCTATGCTGTTTCCTCCCCCTGTCCTTTCCTCCTTTTTGATTTTCTTCTTCCTACTGAGCCTTCAAGTCTTCCACCTCCCAGACAGAATGCCCCCCACTCCCGTCTCTCTGGTCCAGGAATGTCAGGGTCCAGGTCTGTCTTCCAGGACCCACACTGTGAGATGATAAGAGCATCTTCCTCACAGGGTTTTTTGGTGACTAAATGAGCTAATGTGTACAAAATGCTTAGCATCAAGTGTGGCACATAACACCCAATAAATAATAGCTCCAACTGTTACTTGTTATTTATTTAGTACATTCCAGAAGTACTATGATGGAGCATGATTAACACAATCAGCTTTGAGAATTCAGTGTTACTGAACTCAAGGGGGGTCTCTGCTTTCAAAAATAAACGACCTTGCTTGCAAGGTCGTTTTACTTACTTGAGCAAGTAAAGGAGGCAGGGAATTCATACTCTAAGCTCTGTCTCCTCAACATGAGGCTTAGCCACTTATTACATACACTATTTAGTCAATCACACATTGATTTTAGTTGGTAACACTTACTGGGTTGGGTTTCTGTCAAGCTCATTCTGTTTACAATTGGTCTGTAAAATACTGTGCTACATTTAAGCATTTAGCAAGAAGAGCATGTAATAACAATGGTCCACATCTTGAGACCCTTGTCCTAGCTAACAATAGAGTCAACTAACAATTTGGTTGTGGATGGGGAGAAGATTTTCTAATAGGGTTTGCCAGGTGCTCCAGGTCCAACAAACAGCCAGATCTCAAAAGTGGGAAAGTGGTGGGGAAAACTGGACATTTTTGTTTGGGATGTAGACTGCAGATAGGAAGCCGAAATTCTTAAATCTGGCCCCTTTGACAGGTGGAAAAACTGGGGTACAGAAGTCCTTTTGGATTCTTAAACCCTTCATTTTGAGAATTTAATGCAAAAATGTGTTTTTCCCAGGAAACATATCTTCGCATAATGTTTTATCTATGTTTTTTAGGGACCCTTGGATATTAAATCCAAGTTCCAGGCACCAGATGAGTTTCCACCGCCACCCTTGCAATTCCAGCCTGAAGGGAGATGGTCGCGGCTTGCGGAGGACCTAGGAGGGCCTCCTAGGTGAGACCCAGGACCTCTGCGTTTGGGTCTCTTCCAAGTCGCCCCATATTAGAGCCCAACTTCAGGGCTACCTCCAACTCAACTTCTCTCTGAAAAAGTGATCCTCGCAGTGCCTCGCTCCACGGGTCCAGGGGCCCCAACCCCACACGTCAGCCTGCGCCTCGATTTTTCCAGCCCTTCGTACTTTACCCGGAGCCTCAGACCCCGCTCTAGCTCCAGCACCAGCCCGCCCCCAGCCAAGTCGCAACCCTTTGGCCCGGGTCCTGGGAGCTTCGAGGTGCAAACGTGCCCTCCCCCAACTCCTTCCGCCCCCATCTTCCCTGGAGTGGCAGCTCTGGGAACGCAATGGGGTCCACTTCTTGGCTTCACAGTCCCGATCCCAGTCCCCAGTGCACGGGGTCCCGTGCATCTGCTCCGGGTGCCAGCCGCCCACTAGCGCTGGTTCACAGGTAAGGGAAGCGCGGGCCATAGGTCTGTTTGGGGGGACCAGAGCTCAGAGAACAGGGAGCTGGGGTTGGAAGAGGCTGGGCAGGGAAGGGGAGGGAATTCATTTGTTTGCAATCCGCCACCCGGGGCCCAACCCCTTCCCTTCTCAGACCTGTGCATAGGTTTCGAGGGCAGGCGTGGGCGGAAGGAGCACCGCTCGGGGCGCAAGTCCGGACTACATCCTCTGGTGAGGAAGGAGCCTAGCGTGGCAGCAGCACCTGGCCTGCGTCCTCGGCCCTGCCTGCTAGAGAACGCGGCCGGTGGGCTGCAGGACACATGTCCCCTCCGCGCCACCTGGCCCCGGGCTCCCCGCTTGGGTGCGCGCACCCTTCCTGCTCCTTCATTTGATGAGGGGCCCGAGTTATGCCAAGCGGCACCCCCACCCCGCCACACACACACACTGAGGTCAGCGGGAACGGGGAGGGAAGCCTGGCGGAGAAGGTACCCTGGAATGCACCTTGGCCTGGACAACTCGGAAGCAACAGCAAGTGCCCCACCCCAGCCTGTCAAGTCTACTCTGCCTAGCCATCAATGTTAACAAGGCTTTCTCCCTTCTCTTGGGTCTTGGGACCACCGGTGCGGCTCTTGTGTCATCCCAGGGTCTAGAGAGGGGCAGCCGCTAGCTCAAGGGCACCACCCACCATACTCCACACCCATTCTCACCTGGGTCCAATTTGTCCCTTCCCTGGTCCTGGAAGTGGGACCTGTGCTCTCTTCGGCAGCACATATACTAAAATTGAAACGATGCAGAGAAGATTAGCATGGTCCCTGCTCAAGGATGACTCGCAAATTCATGAAGAGTTCCATATTAAAAAGAAGAAGAAGAAGAAAATGGGACCTGAAAGCACCCCTTTCCCAAAACCACTTGATCAGGCTTCTTTCCCCCAAGTATTCAGGTTCTGTACTCCAAACCTTTGCCTAGTTATCTCCTCCACCAGGAGTGGACCTCCCTTTATCTCCCTCCCATCAGTTTAGGATCTGGAGGGAGCCTCTGTGCAGGTGGTGGGAGGCTCCCCTCCCTTCCTTCTGCCTGAGCTTCAGCTCCTGCTCAGACCCTCACTAATTGTATGGTGGCCTTGGTTTGCTTATTTGTAAAATGGGCACAAAAGCTGACTTTTCCTGGTTTGGTGGAGGGGTGTGCTGTACACTAGGAAGTCCCCACCTCTGTCCAGTGCTCCTACCCAGAATATCCAACTGCCTCCCATAGACTTACTTCCAACACTTTCTAACTCCCGTGGCCGTCCCAGCCTGAGTTCTCAGAGTCTCCTCCATGACTCCTAGTTCCCTTAAATTTCTATTGATTCTGCTTCCTCATTATCTTTGAGATCCTTTCCTCTGCCCTCCCTTGTCTGGATGCCTGCCCAGCCTTGTCTGGATGCCTGCCCAACCTCCTCTCCCACACCCTTTCCCTGGAGCCCCTGCAGCCCTTTTACACACCCTCCAACACCATGCCTGCTCTTGGTCATCCCAAGGGTTGGTCATCCCAAACCTTCAAGGGCTCTCTGTCATCCTTGACCTGCAAGCTTGTAACACTGGCCCTTCGTTCCTGTCTTGTCCATCACTCAATGCTCTGTGCTCTTGTTGCCTCTGCTGTCACTGCAAACTCCCTGCCCTGGCACCCTTCTCTCAACTAACCCTCTTGGCACCATCACACCTCCTGCAAGATGCCTTCTCTGACTCTTCACCTGTTCTGGGCTGGGGTTGGGGTCCTCCCTGGCTTCTGCAGGCTCCAGGCACCTGTCCCACTGCTCCTGGTTCTGCTGGGTGTCTCACAGCCAAAGGCTTCTCCTGGGGTTGATCCTGCTTCCTGTCCACAACCTCTGTCACGGTTCTGGAGTGTCTATGCTTGGCAAGGAGAGGAGCTGGTGCCCTTGTCACGGCCTGGGGACATCTGACTCTGCTCCTGCTGGTGTGGGTGGCCCTGTCATGCATGGTGGGTGTCCAGGACCACTGGGATGCGGCCATGGAGCCTGCAGGGCAGGTCCTGGACATGTGTGCAGGCATGGGTGGTGCCTAGGATCCTGGGAAGCCCCAGGGTGTGTGGGCTGGGTTGGGCTGTCCTTGGGTGGAAGAGGAGAAGGCCCAGGGCACATCCAGTGGAACGGGACTCACCAGCCATGCCATGTTCTCCCCATGGCTGAATGTGTGTGGCTCCCTCTTCCACCCCTACTGCTGCCCTGGTTGGAAGATGCTGCCTGGCAGGAACCAGTGTGTCATGCCTGAGTGTGATGCTGTGTTGCAGTGGAGAGGCAGGCAGGGGACACTGGTGCAATTCTACCTGCTGGTAAGTCCAGTCTTGTATACAGGTGGTCTTGGCCAAGGGTTTATGGCTGAATTCAAGGAATGGCCCTTGGCAATATCCTCAGACTCCTAGGCCACCCTGCCCAGTTCATATGTTTTGCTTTACAGCCTCCCTATGTCTGTCTGCCTGCCTGTTTCTGTCTGCTTCTTTCTCCCTTGGTCTCTGTCTCTCTCAGTCTTTTTTTTTTTTTTTTTTCTGTCTCTACCCTCACCCCTCTCTTTCTCTCTTTGTCTTTTTCTTCCTCAGTTTCTGTTTCTTTTTCAATATCTCTCTCTCTCTCTCTCGCTCTCGCTCTCAGTCTTTACATCTAGCTCTTTCTGTCTCTCTCTCAGTCTCTGTTTCTCTTGGTGCCTCCTCTCTTTCATCTCCTGTGTTTCTGTTTCTCACTCTCCCATGTCTATCTTTACCCAGTCTATCCCTAAGTCTCTAGAATTGGACCCTGCTCCCTGGGGGAGCCCCCCACCACACATACCACAGCACTCCCACCTCTGTTCTTGCCGCTCAGCAGTCCTGGCCCAAAGAGCACCTCTCCCAATGGCTACAGCAGAGCCCCAGAGCCTGGCACTGACAGGGTGGGACTGGTACAGAATTTGGGTCCTGGTCCCAGTTCTCACCCTCTCTGCCCTCACAGCTGTCTGTAGGCACACCTGTGGTGAGGGCTTCTGCTCTTGATCCAAGCTGTGCCTGTTTGGACAGGAGGCTGGGCCCCAGTTGCAGGGTGAGCCGAGGTGAGTGGATGGCCCCTAGGATGTGGCAGGAGAAGGTTGGAGGCTCTGGGCACCTCTGGTCATCCGAGCAGTTTTGCTTGGATGTGCTAAGTCCTGCTGCCTTGCATGTGCATCGAGGGGTCTGCTGCCAAAAACTGACTGTGTGCCCATCCTGAGGGTCAGGGTGCAGTGTGAGTTCCTTGAATGGGGGCAGCTGCCAAGGGGAGTCCTGTCTGTGCCAGATGGCTACACGGACACTGTGTGCAGACAGCATGAGTACCCTGCATGCACACCTGGGCCTGGGATTCCAGGGTGCGAGTCTTTGCTGCCGCCTGCCCACTTCCCACAATTACTGTTTCGGGACCAGGGATTGAAAGGGGCACACTCATTGTTATAGTTTTATCTTTGGGTCTGGGCCAGAGTATGGGAATTCCTGGGTCAAGGCAGGCTTACTTGGGGCCCAGCTCCTGCTGCTAGAAGAACTCAAGCCATTCTCCCCTCTTCCTCCATAGCCATCAACATCTGTGCTGTCATAATGGATGCCACTGCATTGAGCTAAACCACTGTGCCTGTGTGTATGGCTTTATGGGGCCTCAGTGTGAGAGAGGTAACAAGCTAGGCTTGGGGAAGGGGGCTGGGTGGAGGAAGGGCTTCCTGGCAGCCTCTGAGACATGGCTAGGGCCTGGCAGCCTCTGAGACATGGCTAGGGCCTGGGAGGTTCCAGCTGGCCTCCATGCTGCTGTGAAGGGCAGAGAAACCCTCTATTTTATGGAAGGGAATCAGGGAAGGCTTCCTGAAAGATGGAACAAGTTGGGGTTCATGGAGTGGACAGTGGACAATGGACAAATGAATGATCCTTTGGGCTGAAGTTGGTGGCAGCATCTATTGGGAGGCTGATGCCAAAACTAAGACAGTAGAAACAAGGATGTTTTATTAAAAGTTGAACATGAAAGTGAGAGGAGGGATGGAGGCAAACACAAATCCCATGTCTGATCTGAAAACTGGGAGGGAAAGGTGGTGCAATCAAGCAGATGGTTGAGGTCCTGGGGAAAGAGAAGGGAGGACAATTTAAAGGCACAGGTTAAAAATGGAGTCCACAGGAGGCTGAAGGGTAAGTGAACAGGAATGTGTTGCTTCGGGGGTGCTGTAGACTGAGTTTTTCTGCTATAGGAGCCATTAGAATGCCAGGTGTGGCCAAGGAGCCCAGGAAAGTAAAGATGAACAGGGCTCTGGGACTGACCTCACCTTGGAGGATTGCTCTTGATGGAGAAGTTGCCTCTGGCCAAAGCTGAGTTAAGGAGGGTGTAGTGATAATTTGAAAACTGGAGGGGCTGGGGGGTTACCTGGGTTCGAGGGTGGGCTAAAAGGAACTGGATTTGACCAAAAATGAAATTGGAATTCAGTGCGGAGGGAGAATGAGGAGAGGCCTTGGGTGGGCAGTGGACAGTGAAGGCCCCAGAGAGAGGCAGGGCTATGTGTTTAGCAGGGGCAAGTGGGGTTCCAGGGTTCTGGGTAAATCACATTAGATACTGGGACTTGTGTTTTGGCCCAGGGAGTCAGGACCATCTGAGTTTCCGAGGAGACCCTCCTCCAGCCTGGGAGGGACTAGCTGTGGCTTCTGGGAGGCCTTCCCTTGTTCCAGAGCCAGTCTCTTGATTGGAACCATGTGGAGGATGGAGCCAAGAAGTCCCATCTCCCATCTGGGTCTGTGTATGGTGGTGCAGGAAGTGACAGGGCCATCAGAGGGCAGGGCACAGGGGTGTGGTATTGGTGTCCAGGGCATTTGGACAGGCTCTGGGTCCCTTCCAAAGTCAAGGAGATTTGGTAGGGTCAGACATGCTCAGGGACAAGACAGACACTCCAGCGGGGCCTCCATGGGTCCCTGTCCAGGCCTGGAGGGAGACTGGGCCTGAAGGAGTGTTGTGAGTCTCCAGACATGCCCTAGCTTTGTGGACTTAGAGGCCCTGGCATCTCTTGGAGGTTAGCTAGGGAAGGCTGTGGGGAGAACGGGTTTTGAAGGTGAATAGTAAGTAGTTAACAGGTGAGGAAAGGGAACAGTGATTAAAGACCTGGTCCAGAAGAAGGCTGGAGTGCTCTGGCTGGGTTGCTGGGTTGGAGCATTGTCTCAATATTGCAAGGTTTCAGGGTCATTCCATGGTCAGGACACATACAAGAATCCACTAAGGGTCCAGGTCCTTGTGGTTCAGTTGGTTGGAGTATCATCCCATAAAAGAAAAGGTCACAGGTTTGATTCCCAGTCAGGGTACAGGCCTAGGTTGTGGTTCAGTCCCCAGATGGATCATTATGAGAAGCAACCAATCAATGTTTCTCTCTCATATCAATGTTTCCCACCCCACTCTCTGTCCATCCCTTCTTCTCTCTCTAAAATCAATAAACAAAGACTATACTTTCAGGGATCATTTCTTTTTATTTATTTATTTATTTATTTATTTATTTATTTATTTATTTTTAGTTTTCTTTTCTTTTTCTTTTTTTTTCTTTTAATTTTATTGTTGTTGTATTACATCCATCCCTTTTTTTTTCAGGGATCATTTCTATAGTTCATTACTAGAGAAGTTTCTCTGAATGTGTAGAGCACCAAAACCTGTTCAAAAAAGTCATGATAGAAAATTTCCCTCATACAAAACCCGATTGGCTCCACCAAAAACTTACTCAACCTAATAAGCAAATATAGCAAAGTAGCTGGGTATAAAGTCAATATCCAGAAATCAAAAGCATTTTTGTATACCAATAATGAAACAACAGAAAGAGAAGCGAAAAAACAAATCCCATTTACCATAGCAACAAGAAAAATAAAGTACCTAGGAATCAACTTAACTAAGGAGGTAAAAGACCTGTACTCAGAAAACTAGAGAACAATGAAGAAAGAAATCAAGGAAGACACCAATAAATGGAAGCATATACCATGTTCGTGGATGGGAAGAATTAACATCATTAAAATGTCCATACTACCCAAAGCAATCTACAGATTCAATGCAATCCCAATTAAAATACCAATGACAGACTTCACAGAAATAGAAAAAATACTTCAAAAATTTATATGGAGCCAAA
>PVIW01012135.1:0-33681 GCA_004026585.1 Noctilio leporinus | reverse complement strand
GGGGAACGGGGTAGGGGGGAGGGAGAGGTAGAGGCAAAGAAGGGGAGCAGCTTAGACAAGAACCTAGTATAAAGGAACCATGGACATGGACAACAGGTGGGATTGACTTTGGGGGGAATGGGTGGGTGGGTGGGGGGACAGAGGGGAGCAAAAAGGGGATGGATGTAATACAACAATAATAAAATTAAAAAAAAAAAAAAAAAAAGAAAATAGGAGAAAGGGCCCTGGCTGGTGGCATAATGGATAAGGTGCCGGCAAATCCAAAGGTCACTGGTTCGATTCCCAGCCAGGGCACACAACTAGGTTGCCAACCAGATCTCCAGCCAAATCCGTAGCTGGAGGCAGGTGAAAGACAATCATACATTAATGTCTCTCTCCCTCTCTCTAAAAATCACAAGTAAAAATCTTTCTAAAAATTACTAAAAAAAAAAAAAGAAAATAGGAGAAAGGAAAACGTATTGATATCTACAGATAAAAAGCCAATTCTTTGACAGGACCAAGAAAAAACTCTTATCAAAGCAAAAAGAGACAAGCATTTGGAATGAGAAAAGGCCAATGATTATTAGGATAGATATGCATTTAATTATAAAAGGTAACTAGTGTGTATGAAGTTTTACAGCTATAAAATTTTGATTCTTGATGAAATAGATGATTTAAGAAAATATAAATAAGCAAAATTCATTCAAAAACATATATAAAAGTTGAATAGACCAATAAGTATCAGTGAAGTTGATGAACTAAAATCTACTCCATGAATGGCACAAAGCTATTCTTGTAATTTTCAGATTGTTCCTGAGTATAGAAAACATAGAAGTTTTCTAACTCATTGTAAGAGCCCAGCATGACCCGAACACTGTGGAGAGAGGTAGCCTGGGGCCTGTGGTGCTGCCAGGCACCCCCTACTTTAGGAAATAGAAGCAACCTGCAGAAGGGACCCTGAGAGGTATGTCCACTCATCCATTTGACAAGTTTGGGGGAGGTGGGGAGGAAAAATGATGCTAGGAGGAAATGGAACATGTATGCTAGTGGATACAGGCTTTCTTTCTAAGGTGATAAACGTGTTCTAAAACCAGTTGTGGTGAAGTCTGCACAACATCGTCAATACATTAAAAACCATTGTAGTATTGTACACTGTAGGTGATTTACACAGGAATTGTATCTCAATGCAGTTTGCTATTAAAAAAAAAAATTAAAAAGCTATGCCAGGACAAATAGCTACAGGATGAGTGTTAATATTCACATGTACATTCACATGTGTTAATATTCACATGTAACGGTGGCATTGAAATTCCAAAGCCTTAAAGAAGCATGCTTAAAATAAAAATAAATAAATAAAATCTCTTTTTTCCAAAAAAGAAGAAAAGAAAATACTTGTCAAATGGATGAGTGGACGTACCTCTCAGGGTCCCTTCTGCAGGTTGTTTCTATTCCCTAAAGTACACTTCACCACAACTGGTTTTAGAACACATTTATCACCTTAGAAAGAAAGCCTGTATCCACTAACATACATATTCCATTTCCTCCTAGCATCATTTTTCCTCCCCACCTCCCCCAAACTTAGGCAACTACGTACTTACATACTTTCTTTTCTCTAGAATTGACTGTTCTGGACATTTATATAAATGGAGTTATACAATATGTGGCCTTTTGTGATTGGTTTTTTTTTTTTTTTTTTTACTTAGCTTCATGTTCTATAGGTTCGTTCATGCTACATGCATCTCCTCCTTTTTATCACTGAATAACATGATTTCCATTGCATGGATATACCACATTTTATTTATTGACTCATCAGTTGAGTTTGAGTTATTTCCACTGTTTCCCTAATATGGGTCATGCTGTTTCTTCAATATTTGTGTACAAGTTTTTGTGTAGGCATTCATTTCTTCTTTTGGATATATGCCTGGGAGTTCATTTGCTGGGTCACATGGTAACTATATTTAATCTTTTGAGGAACTGACACAGTATGTTCCCAAGTGGCAGCACTGTTTTATAATTTACGAGAGTTCCAATTTCTCTGCATCCTCATTAACACCTCTTATCTGTCTTTGATTATAACTAGTGGGTGTGAACTGGTATCTCCTGGTGGTTTTGATTTGCATTTCCCTGATGGCTAATGATGTTGAGCATCTTTTCATGTGCATGTTTGGCCACTTGTACATTCTTCCTGGAGAAATATTTATTCAGATCCTTTGCCCATTTTTAAGTTTTTGGTTTTTTTTTTTTTTTCCTATCTTTATTATTAAGTGAAGGAGTTCTTTATGTATACTGGAAACAAGTCTCTTATCAGATACATAGCTTGTAGTTTTTTCCTCCCATTCTGTGGGTTGGTGTCCTTCGAAACACAGAGTTTTTAATTGGGATAAAGAACCATTTATTTATTTATTTATTTATTTCTAGAGAGAGGGGAAGGGAGGGAGAAAGACAGAGAGAAACAGTGAAGTGTGAGATAAACATCAGTTTGTTGCCTCTCACATGCCCCTAACTGGGCACCTGGCCTGCAACCCAGGCATGTGCCTTGACCAAGAACTGAACCAGCAACATTTTGGTTTGCAGGCTGGACTCAATCCACTGAGCCACACCAGCCAAGGTGCCAATTATTTTCTACTCTGTGCCAACTGCTCTGCATGGTACTTGGTGTGGTTAAAGACTAATATGCATCTAAGCAGCTCTACTTAATACACAGAAACAAACACAGGGAGGCTGCCAAATTGAGGAGACAAAGAACTATGGCCCAAATTAAAGAACAGAACAAAGCTCCAGAAAAAGAACTAAACGAAACAGAGATAACCAACCTATGAGATTCAAAGTGCAAAATACTGGTTATCAGGATGCTCAACAAACTCACTGAGTACAGCAACAGCATAAAAAAAGATCCAGGCAAAGGGGATGGATGTAATACAACAACAATAAAATTAAAAAAAAAAAAAAAATCCAGGCAGAAATGAAGGTTACATTAAGTGAAATAAAGTAAAATCTACAGGGAACCAACAGTGGATTAGATGAAACCAAGATTCAAATAAATAACTTGCAATATGAGGAAGATAAAAACATTCTATTAGAACAGCAAGAAGAAAAATATTTTTAAAAAACCAAGGACAATCAAAGGAGCTTCTGAGATGTCTCCAAACATATAAACATCCTAATCATAGGGGTGCCAGAAGGAGAAGAGGAAGAGCAAGAAATTAAAAACTTATGTGAAAAAATAATGAAATAAAACTTCCCTAATTTGGTGAAGGAAATAAACATACAAGTTTCTAATAAACAGAGAGAGTCCCAAACAAGTTAGACCCAAAGAGGACCACACCAAGACACATCGTAATTAAAATACCAAACGTTAAAGATAAAGAGAGAATCTTAAAAGTGGCAAGAGAAAAGCAGAGTTACCTACAAAGGAGTTCCCATAGGACTGTTAGCTGATTTCTCAAAAGAAATTTTGCAGGCTAGAAGGGACTGGCAAGAAATACTCAAAGTGATGAAAAGCAGGGACCTATAACCAAGGTTACTCTATCCAGCAAAGCTATCATTTAGAATGGAAGGGCAGATAAAGTGCTGCCCAGACCAAGTAAAGCAAAAGGAGTTCATCATCACCAAGACATTATTCCATTAAATGTTAAAGGGGCTGGTTTAAGAAGAAGAAGCAGATCAAAACTGTGAACATTAAAATGGCAACAAATTCACAATGAACAACTGAATCTTTAAAAACAAACTAAGCAAACAACTGTGAAAGGAACAAAATCATAGATATGGAGATAGGATGGAGGGTTATCAGCTTGAGGGAAAGGAGAGGAAGACTAGGGGGAAAGGTCCAGGGGTTAAGAAGCATAATTGGTAGGTACAAAATAGACAGGGAGATGTTAAGAACAGTATAAGAAATGGAGAAGCCAAAGAACTTATATGTACGACCCATGGACATGAACTAACTAATGTAGGGGGAATGGCTGGAGTGAAGGGTTCCTGGGCAGAGGGGGCCAAAGGGGGAATATTTGGGATAACTGTAATAGCTTAATCAATAAAATATATGTTAAAATAAAAATAAGAATAAAAAAGACTAAGATGCATCTGGCTATTAAGATACTTAGAGGCCAGTTGGACTGAAGAAAAATTGTAATATAAAAGAGAAAATGATACATATTATGGGAAATCTAGGGAAGGGTTGGCAGGGAGGGGGGTGATCTCTTTAGCTTGCGAGGATAATAGAAGGTTTTAGCAAAGAGGAGACATTTAATTCTGCCCTGGCAGGAGAACAGAATCTGACTTGAAAAGACCTGGGGAAAGGTCTTCCAGACAGAGAAACAGCATGAGCAAGAGCCTGGAGGCTGGAAAAGAGAGCAGAGAGGAAGCTGGGGTGCTGGGGTAAGAGGTTTGGGAGGTGGGACAGGAGGTAGAAAGAGGAGACAGGGGTACCGGACAAGGCATATATACCTTGGGCGCTAAATGAGTACAAGTGAACTCTGTGGGCACTGGGTAGCTAGTGAAGGCTCAGAGAGGGAGAGATAGAGTCAGAGTTTGGCAGCCAAAGAGGGACGGTTTTGGAGGCAGGGAGGCCCTGCAGACAGGCAGGTGTATTTGAGACGGAGAGAAAAGAACGGATGGGGCATTCCAAGGGCACAGAGCACAGGGAATGGCTGCGGAGGCTGCGGGGAGAGAGGTGAGTTGAGGGCACCTTGGAAATTCCAAACCTTGGGTCCCAGGATGGCAGGTTCAACCAGAGAGGAGGAGGCAGGAGCTGAGCTGGGCCTACTCTGGGGTTAGGTCCCATCCTCTTGCCCACTCTACACACATACACCTGGAAATGCCTGGCCACAGGTTGCTTGTCAGCAGCCTCCCAGACTTCCCGGGGGAGGCTGAAGATAATGGGCTGTGCTTTTAAGAAATTATGATTCTACCTGTACTCCCCCTGCTTGCTGCCCTGAAGGTAGGAGGGCTCCCAAGATGGAAAGTCAAAGTCGCTGTGGGAGAAGAAGTGTTCTGCCCGTGTGTGTGTGTGTGTGTGTGTGTGTGTGTGAGAGAGAGAGAGAGAGAGAGAGAGAGAAGGAGAGGGAGGGAGACAGAGAGAGACAGGCAGTCAGGCTGAGGGCTGAGGAAGGCGGGAGAACAGAGTAACAGATTCTAGAGACAGAGGGTCAGCACTGCCCATCTGTCTGGCCTGCTCCAGTCCCACATGAAGGTTGATGGAGCAGCAGTGTTGCTGAGGAAGATTTAAGTAGAAACCCAGCGGCTGCTCTTGGATTTTGTGCGTTTCAGAATTTAGCTCCACATGCCGGTGTGGCATGGGGCCCCAGACTGGCGGTGACAGCAAGGAGGGGTCACCAGCCTGAGTCTCTGCTGAGCCCTCCTCCTCTCTCCCACTGCTCTGTCCTCGCTCTCCCTCCCTCTCCTCCTCCACTCCCCTCCTTCTCCAGGGCTACCAGTGGGAGGCAAACCCCGGGGTGGGGTCTAGGGTATCTGACATTGGCCTGCAGCCCAGGGTACAGTCCAAGCTCTCTGGCTGAAAGGGTCCACCTGCCATGTTCCTACAGGCATGATGCAGGGGTGGGGGTTGGGGGCCTCCAGACACACCTGCTCTCTCAGTCCTCATAGCCTCAGAAGGAAGGTATTACCAGCCCTAGTTTGGAAGAAGAGACCGAGGCTCAGGGAGTTAAAGGGATCTATCTGCTCAAGGCCATAAGCTGGGAAGGGGGGCACTCCCGCCTCCTCAAGGTGCAGCTGCCCCAGCTGGCTTGGCCCTTTTGCTCTAACCAGGGACAATGGGTGTGACCCCCCAAACCAGCCAGGCTACATCCTGATTCCAAGCCCGTGCCCAAGCCATGACCTCCAATTAGTGTCCTCTCCTCGGGTTCTCCCAACCGCCCGCCCGCCCTCCTGATAGCTCAGCTCTGACCCCTGGCACTGAAGCCTTCTTACTGTGTGCGCCATTGGATCTCCCAAGTCTGTGCCTCCAGGCCCGGCTCAGCTCCCAATCATGGGGTGGAGCCCCGAAGGACGGGACCCCAAAGCTTCAGCACCCAATGAGAGCTCAAAAAGTACCTGCAGGGGATGGCTGGACAAATCATGGGCATGCTGTACCCAAAGTGGTTATTGTATTCAAACAGCTCAGGCCAGCTCTAAGGGAACACTGACGCTTTAACTTCTACAATGAGCTCTTCAGGGTGACGTACAACAGAGACGATCATTTCTAGAGGCACAGTGCCTCTAAGGCCTATGCCTGTTGTCATCTCTGTCTCTAACCCACAGACCCTCCACGGAGGGAGGAGGGTTGTGTCCATTTTACAGGAAGTCAGGCGGGGAAGCCTGTGTCCCTCCTGGGAAAAGGCTTCAGTGACGCAATGCTGAGCATCAAACGTCCTGAGGACTCTTTATCATTGTAACTTGCCCTCCCCTTTCTGGGAATGGGTGTGGGGGAAGCAGGCTGGCTGCTGAGCCGAAGGGCTGGCTGCATGGCCCACGCGCTGCTCCCAGAAAAAGAGCTGCTTTCTTCTTCTCCAAAGTGCTGGCAGCACATAGACAGCCGACCCACCTGGGACTCCTGAAGGGTGAGAGCTAAAATCCAGTGGTTGGTGTGGCTGGTTCCCTGGTGCTAGGGGAAGATTCCTTCTGGCAGTGGTCACAGCACTGACTTCAGATGGTCTCAAGGGAGAAGTGCGGGCCCTGGTGACTATGTTTTCGTGAGACCCACGAATCCCAAGTTGGTGGACAAATTGCCTGTGTGGGTGCACATTCTCTCAGGGAGATGGATCATGGCTTGGGGGGATTCCTATAGGAGCCTGGGACATCATTCCCACACCCCTGTGTCACTCTCAGGGAGGGAAGGGAAGAAAGAGGGGAATGGGCAGCAGGGGGTCTCAGCCGTGTAATCAGCTTGGGAACATGCAGGGACAGATGGCAGCCTGAAGGGGAGCAGGGTGTAGAAAGGAACAGGGTGGCAAAGGGTTGACCTATGATCCCATTTCCACCACATGACCACTCTAGGAGACCAGCATCTTACAGGTGAGGACACCGAGGCAGGGCAAGGTGAGTGACCAGGTCGGGTTCATACTGCTCATGAGCAGAAGAGGCATGATTCAAATCCAAGTCTGTCTGGACCAAGCCTTGCTGAGCTGCCTGGCACCTGCTCCCCCTGGGGCCTGGAGCTGGTGCCACCATCCAACACAAGGGTGGACAGGTAAGATCTCAAACCTATTGGGCTGGGGCAGCTCGGCCCCAACTGGTTACAGGATATTCTGAAGTTAGGGCACAGCCCAAAGTAAACTGCTGGAATATAGGACCTGATGGTCAGCACTGTAACTGAAAACCCCTGGGGTGTGGGATGAGGACAAGCTTGAAATGACCCCGGGCTGTGCAGTGACTGCAGTGGGAGGGAGCATGTTGCATTCTACCTTCATCACTCAGCCTTGCGGAGCTGACTCTAGGCCACTGGCTAATGGTGGGTCCCTCAGCTGCCAGGCTGCCTAGTGCGGCTAAGATGAGCACAGGGGAAGATTAAGGCCCTTGGCTTTGGGCTCAGAGGAAACAGCTCTAATCAGCTGCATGACATTGGACATCTTACTTCCCCACTGAGTCTTAACTGCTCTCACCTGAAGGGGCTTAACCAATCAGAAGGGTGCTGGACAGGCACTGGGGCCCTCGGGGACACAGGGCAGCAGCTGTGGCAGCAATTTTCCAATGTACAGAAGTCTTTCACCATTTTATCACCTGGTGCAGGAGTACTGGCACATCCTGGCTGAAGAGCAGCTATGCTCACCTGTGAAAGTGGTACCCTCCAATTTAGCAGAACTGTTACAAGGTTGAAATAAAATAATATCTGCAAAGCCCTTAGCACTGGGTCCGGCCTTCAAGACAAGTCTGGTCGTTGGTAACTGCTAACATTGCTGTGAGGGCAGGAGGAGCAACAGTGAAAGATGGGAGGCAGATCTGGCCATGCTGTAAGGGCTTCTTTTTTTAACCACAAGCACTGCCCCAGGCACCTGGGAGGTCAGTAAACTCCACATTCCTAGAAGTATTCAAGCAGTGATGCTCAAGGAACCAGGGTGAAAGGTCAGGCAGGAGCCTGCAGGGCTGGACTTCACAATCTCAGGCCAGCAGAAAAGAGGAAAATTCCTCTCACATCACTGTGAGTGGGAAAAGGGGAGTCTGCACCCCGCTCCTGGTGAAAGCCATGGAGAAGTGCCTATGCTGTCACTGACCTGCGAGCTGCCGGGTATAGAAGCCCACTGGGTAAAATCCTCCCCAGGAAAAACTCTCGCTGAATGTTCCTTTTCCTCTCACTGCCCTTCCAGTGTCCTCCCCTTCCTTTCCCCAGAAAGAATGTGGATTCTAGTGTTCAGGGAACGCCAGGTCCAGGCCCCTCCAGGAAGACAGCAGCACTTGTGTCTGAGGCTTGGGCAGAAGCCAGGGTGGAAACATCCCAGCTTCTGAGGGTGCAGGCAAGGAGCCAGGGCTTTGGCTCTTTGCAAAGACTGAGCCCCTAACCTGGATATGGGGACAGAGTGGCTGCACCCAAGAGTTCTTGGGTGGGATGGGTGCCTGGAGCTTTCAGGCCCACTGCTGTTTTCTGTGGATGGAAGAAAGATGAAAAATTCCAGAGGCTGGCCGGGCAGAGGGTGGGGCTGGAGGGTGAGTGTGGAGGCCCAGAAACCCCTGCCCTTATAAGTGGACAGAAGATTTGATCATCATCTTGCCCTGCAAGCCTGAAACTTGGGTCAGCAAGACAGGATGGGGGTTGCACTCGGCAGAGTGAAGAACCTCTAGGCGCAGCTCTGTCTCTAGCTAGGTCTGACCCGAGGCAAGTCCCTTCTCCACATGCACCAGCTTCCTCAGTGTAAAGTGGGGGGCTGATACCACAGAACTCAGGCACCGCCCATCCCCAGCCTCACAGAAAAAATAGGCACACAGGTTCTCCAAGACAAAACACTTGAACGCAGGCAGTGGAACAGGTGTTTGTATACCCATGTTTAGGTCACCATTATTTGTTATATCCGAAAGGTGGAAACAACACAAGTGTCCATTGCTGGATAAATGGAAAAAACAAAATGCAGTATAAGCGTGCCGTGGATGGAATATTACTCCAGTCTTAAAATGGAAGGAAATTCTGGCACACATTAAAACATGGATGAATCTTAATGACATTGTGCTAAGTAAAATAAGCCAGTCAAAGAAGGATGACTACTCTTTGATTTCATTTATATAAGGTACCTAGGATGGTCAACTTCATAGAGAGAGAAAGTTAAATGAGGGTTGCCAGGAGCTTGGGGAAGGGTCGGCAGGGACATGGGGACTACGGTTCAGTGGGTATGGAGTTTCAGTTGGGGAAGATAAAAAGTTAGGGGGATGGCGGGTGGCAGGGCTGCAGAACAAGGATGTATTTAATGCCACAGAACCACACGCTGAAAAATGACTAATACGGTAAATTTTGTTGTGTATATTTTACCATATACATAGACACATGTACGTAAGCTCTGCTAAGGGCTCTGCTAAGGCTCTGGTCTTCCTGATTCACGAAGCCTGAGAACTGGGGTACAGTGAGCCACATAGCTGAAAGCCAGGGCAAAGTGGGGTCCAAAGTCAGAGCCCAGAAGAGAGGGCCCGAGAGCTGGGAGATAGGGGGGCTGGTGCAACCCCACAGCAGAGGTGGGGCCCTGATGGTGAGATGTTCCCAGAGTGGGGCCCTTAAAAATAAGACGTGAGACAAAGATCCCAAACCCTTGGGGGAAAGAACTCAAGAGCAGATCTGCTGCAAAGACTGGGGGTCTGGCAGGCATTTGGAGAGCCTGGCTGCTGGCCCTTGAAGTCAGCCATCTCCTGACTCTTGGATTCTGGGAGGACTAGGGCAATGAAGCTCCTTGAAAGAAAACAAGGTACAGGTTTGTAATTCTCACAGCGAAGGCTTCCTGATCAAGCTCTTGAATCTCTGACCTGAATGACATAGGACTGGAGCCCTGGCTCCCTGAAGGACCCTGGGGAAGGAGGAAGAAGGCCCGTGAATATGTCTGTAGGTCCCAATAATACAGGCGGCACCCTCTGCTCCCCTCCCCCTATTTCAGCTCTCATTCCCAGGGGCACAGGCTCAGCTGTGTGAGGTGGGAGACTGACTGGATAGGAGACAAAAGGGAGTTCGAACCATTGCCAGCCCTTTGAATCCCTGTGCTTTATTTTCTCCATCTACAAATGAGGATGACGTCAGAAACTACCACAACAGTGTTTGTTCAGATTGAAATAGAACATATGGAAAGTGCTTAGCTCTGGCCTTCCATACAGTCACTGCCCAATAAATATCATTATGGCCATAATAATTATCATTCTCCCCTCATCATCATCATCATCATCATCATCACCATCATTAACTAGCATAGTCAGGCTGCCATGCTTTTGCTCTTTCTAAGTTTGGAAGAAGAGATACCCCAGAGTTCAGAGCATTTGGAAGGTGTCCCAGGCTTAGCCCCCGCACCCCCAACCCCCCATCATGGTGTGGCCTCCAGAGCAACAAGACCTCAGGGTTCTGGATGCCCATGGAAAGTTCTGTCCATCCCAGGGCCGCAAACCACCCAGAAGAGCTCAGACCCAGAAGGCGTCAGAGTTACACTCAAGCCTAACCAACTGGCCTTTGATTCAAGTTCCCAAAATATAGGGCATCTTTCTAATTGCTGGACTGATGAATATTTAGCTGCAATGTTTTAAGCCTTCCTTTTCTTAATAGAAGACCTTGTCGAGTAGAGAAGTGTGCTAACCTAAGAGTGGGAAGCTCATCTCTGCTCCTGAGGTTGGCCTGGCTGGGTAATGCCCTAAGGCAGGCCCAACCCTGGCAGTGGCGTTAGTGGTGTGGCAGCTAAGGGGAGCCCAGGGAACACAGGCTCCCCAAATTCATGCTTATACAGCGGTGTCTGGCCATGCTTCCCGCCCCCCCTGCTGATACTGCTATAAATGTTATCAAAAACCTAGCTTAAAACCACCTTTGAGGAAGAGGGTTTTTTCCCTCAGAAGTAAACCTAATATCACAAGTCACTTTTTAGAAAGTTTAAAAAGTTTATGTTGGTGTGGAGAGAAAGAATACTTCTTGAGCTCCAACTATACTATACCAGGCACGGTGTTATTCTCTTACATCCCTTATGCAAAGTTTTCCAGAATGTTTTTGGTAGAAATAGCCTAGAATGATGGATAGAAAATAAATGGCCCCTTTAGGAATTCCTAAAAACATTATATTCCACCAATATGCTTGCAATGTATGTTCATATATTGAAGGTGAAGTCCTATAGTAAAGAAACCTGTTTACATTCATTTAATTCAGTTTATCCCAAAGTACAAGTCTGTCCAGAAGGTATCCAGCTATGTAACATGAAAAACAGAGACAGTTATTAAAGAAGATACAAGATACAAGAAACACTGTACAGAAGACAATGACACCTCAGTCCCCTTCAAAGTAGACACCTTGGGACCTCACACAGTTCTCCCAATTCCCATCAGCATCCCCATTGTATTTTCCTGAATCTCACTGACAGTCTGAAACTTCTTCCTTTTTAAAGGTGATTTTAGTTTTGGGAAAAGCCAGAAATCACAGGGTACCAAATCTGTAGGGGGCTAAAGTTGCCTGGGTGATTTGATGTTTTGCC
Organism: Noctilio leporinus; assembly: GCA_004026585.1. Classification (NCBI taxonomy): domain Eukaryota; kingdom Metazoa; phylum Chordata; class Mammalia; order Chiroptera; family Noctilionidae; genus Noctilio; species Noctilio leporinus. The sequence continues at coordinate 22,078 of PVIW01012135.1, read as the reverse complement.
AAAAAACTTCACAAGATGTGATGTGTGAGCAGGTGCATTGCAGTGATGAAGCTGCCAATCACTAGTTGCCCATAGTTGCTGCCTTCTGAATCATCTGAACAGTTTCTGGGGAGGAATGTTCAAGCTTAATGCAAAATCTGATGCAGATTTGTTGCCCTACTTGCTCAGTCATTTTGAATGCGATGACCACACAATACTCAACAACATCTTCCACCCTGCCTGATTAGTATAGTGAGGTTGCCATTGTTCACACACGCACATTCCAGTCCACTCCCCTTGGCTGCCAGGTTACATCAGTGTCATACAAATCATCCTCGTTATATTAATAATGGCTGGATTTTTTCTGGACAGACCTCAGATATTCCAATGGGTAATGTATGAGATGATTTTAGAAAATACGTAGCCCTGGCTGGTGGCTCAGTGGATAGGGGCTGGCCTACGAACCCAAAGGTTGTTGGTTCAATTCCCAGCCAGGGCACATAACCAGGTTGCAAGCCAGGTCTCCAGCCAGGTCCGTAGCTGGAGGCAGGTGAAAGGCAACTGTACATTGATGTTTCTTTCCCATTCTGCCTCCCTCTCTTCCCCTCCCTCTAAAAATAATAAATAAAATCTTTTACAAATAAGTACATAAATATAAATTTTAAAATTTATTTTAAAATAAAAAACAATTATTTGAGATAGAGAAACATCCATTTATTATTTTCCTTATTTACGCATTCATTGGTTTCTTCTTGTATGTGCCCTGGCCAGGGATTAAACCTATAACCTTGACATACTGGGATGATGCTCTAACCAACTAAGTTACTCAATTAGAGCCATAAGTCTTAAAGTTTAATAGTTACATATATTTATTTTAATATGTATTAGAAATAATACAGCTAGCACATCAAAACTTTGACTGCACATACATTATTCAGTATTCATTCATTCATTCAACATTTGCTAAGGATTTACCATGAGCCAAGCATATTCTAGATGCTGAGGACAGAGCAGTGAATAAAATAATGTCCCAGCTCTCATAAGTTTATATTTTAGTGGGGCATGATAAAAACTGAAGCAAACAAATAAATGTATTAAACAACTATATGTTCAACAGTAAAAGGAAGAACAAGGAAAAAGAGTTGGGTAGGGGCAAGAAATAACAGTGGTTGGGTACTGATGTCATTTTGCTCAGGGAAGACCTCTTAGATGATGCAACATTTGAGCAGAGACCTAAATAAAGTAATGTATTTCTTCAGCAAGAATGTTCTAAGTAGAGGGAACACCAAATGCAAAGTCCCTGAGGTAGGAACAAACGTACATGCTACCATCAGGTACTTGATGGGATTATTCCAAGTTCCAGGGCTGCAGACAGGCCCATGAGGGATGGCACCTTGTAAATTAAGATGTAATTCAAATAGCATATATTCATCCTTTAAAAATGTTTTTCATTTCAAAATTCAGTGGTGTTAGTATATATACAAAGTTGTTTGTTTTGTTTTGTTTTTTAGTGATGATTTGGTCTGGTTCTGGCCAAGATAGAGTAACAGGGACCAGATTTACCTTCTCGCCTATAACAACCAAAAAAAACCAAAAAACAAAAACAAAACAAAAAAAACCCAAAAAGACAAAAATACATAAAACAATGGTTTTCAAGACACTAAGCATCAGACAACAAAGGATGGTGACCCCTGAGAAGTGAGATATGAAAAAGAAAGTGAGAGGTGAGGGTACCTATAAATGCCCAGCTGACTGCTTGGACAGTTTCCAGGTCATGGTGCAGGGAGGAAACACCCGAGTCAAAGAGCATCATTTTGCAATAATAAAAGGGTCATTTCATCAAGAGGATATATCAGTCTCCAACATTTATGCACTTAGTAAGTGTCTCCAAATACTGCAGCAAAAGCTGATAGGAAAAAATATAGGTAAATCCACAATAATACCCTTAAATTCAATACCTCTCAATAATTGACAACACAGCTAGACAGAAAATCAGTAAGGATATAAAAGACTTTGACAACACTATCAACCAGCTTTATCTAATTGCCATTGATTAAATACTTCATCCAATAGCAGCAGAAAACATGTTCTTTTTATGTACATGTAAAACATTTACCAAGACAGAACATATCCTGGGACATAAAACAAGCCTCAAGAAGTTTTAAAGAATTAAGATAATATACTTCATGTTATCTGATACAATGAAATAAAAATAGAAACAAATGACAGAAGGATCTCTGGAAATTTCCTAAATACTTGAGAACTAAATAATTAATTTCTAAGTAGCCAATGGGTCAAAGGAGAAATTAGAAGATATTTTGAAATGAATGAAAGTTAAAATATAATTTATCACATTTTACGGGATGTAGTTAAATAAGCAGTTAAGGGAGATTTATAGCACCAAATGAATATATATTTAAAAAATCAAATGTTCAAATCAATGATATCAGTTTCCACTTTAAGAAGGTAGAAGAAGATAGGAAATTAAACCCAAAGTAGGCAGACAAAAGGAAATAATGATGAGAATGGAAATCAATGGAGCCTAATGAGGAAAGTCAATGGACTCAAAAGTTGGCTCTTTGAGAAAATCGATAATATTGATAAATCTTTAGTCAGAACATTCAGGAAAAAAGAAAAGACACTAATTACCAATATCAGGAATGAGAGCAGTAGCATCACTACAGATTCTACGGAAATTAAAAGGACAATAAGAGAATATTATGGCTTTGGCTGGGTGGTTCTGTTGGTTGGAGCATCATCATACTAAAAAGGTTGTGCGTTCAATCCCTGGTTAGGACACATACCTAAGTTGTGGGTTCAAACCTCACTTGGGGCAAGTACAGGAGACAATCGATCAATGTTTCTCTCTCACTTTCTCTCTCATCTCTCTCTCTCTCTCTCCCCCTCCCTCCCTCTCTCTAAAATCAATAGAAATATCCTCAGGCAAGGACTAAAACAAAGAGTATTATGAACAACTTTATGACAATAAATTTGATAACTTTGATGAACTAAACAAAATTTTGAGACACAAACTACCAAACCTCACAGAAAATAAAAAAGGGATTACCTGAATAGCCTTGTATCTATTAAATAAATTAAATTTGTAGTTTAAAATTTTCCTAAAAAGAAAACCTTAGGCCCAGATGTCCTCTTAGATAAATTCTACTAAACATTTAAGAAAGAAATAATAACTATTTTGTTTATGTTCTTTCAGAAAATTGAAGGGGGCATGCTTCCCCAGTCATTTGACAAAGCCACCATTATTCAACATTACAAGAAAACTATAGACCAACATCTCTCAAGAACATAGATGCAAAATTTCTAAACAAAATTTTAGCAAATCAAAGCCAAGAATGTATAAAAATACAATTCTTCATGGCCAAAGAAAGTTTATCCCAGGGCCGTAATGTTAATTTGACATATTAACAAACTTGAAAAGGAAAATCATATGATTATCTCAGTAGACACAGAAAAAGCATTTGACAAAATCCAATATCCACTCTTGATAAAAACTCAGCAAGCTAGGAATAAAAAGAAACTTTCTCTATATAATAAAGGACATCCACTTTGAAAAACCTACAGCGAACATCCTACTTACTGCAGACCATGAAAACTTTCTAAGATCAAGAACAAGACAGGTATGACTTAAGTCAGCGAAATAAGTCAAGAAAAAAAAGAAATAAGCCATTCATACTGGAAAGAAGTAAAACTATCTTTACTCCTAGACATGATCATCTATGCAGAAAATCCAATGGAACCTAAAACAAAGCTAGAATAAGTGAGTTTAGCAAGGTTGCAAGTCATAAGATTAATATACAAAATTCTATAGTATTTCTAAGTACTAGCAACAAAAATTCAAAGCTGAAATAAAAATAATATCGTTTATAATACGGACATGGTTATAAATCTGGCAGAATATGTAAAAGCCCTATGCACTCAAGACTATAAAACAGTTGGTGAGAGAATGAAAGAAGGCTCAAATAAAGGAGAGAGGGAATGCGCTCATAGGCAGGGTGCTCAATATCGTTAAAATGTCAATTCTCCCAAACTGATCTATAGAGTCAACACAATCCCAATCAAAATCTAGAATTTTAGAATTTAACTGATTCTAAAAGTCATAATGCAAAGGACCTAGGCTAGCCAAAATAACTTTGAAAAAGAAAAAAGTTGGAGATTTAACAGTACCTGATTTCAAAACTCATTATAAATCTACAGTTGTCCCATGGACATGGACAACAGGTGGGATTGACTTTGGGGGAAATGGGTGGGTGGGGGTGGGGACAGAGGGGAGCAAAAAGGGGATGGTTGTAATACAACAACAATAAAATTTTTTAAAAAATCTACAGTTGTCAAGACAGTATGGTATTGGTGTTAATATAAACATATAGATCAAATAGATAAACTATATGGACAATTTTCAGGCACAAAGTCAGGAAAGGACAATCTTTTCAACAAATAGTGCTGGAATAATTGCATATTCGTATACAAAAAAAGACCTTTGTTTCATACCTCATACCATATGAAATATTAACTTAGGGTAGATGATAAACCTAAAACTATTAGGCTTCTAGAAGAAAATATAGGCATAGATGTTTGTGACCTTGGTTTAGGTGATGGTTTCTTAAATACAACACCTAAAACATGATCCATAAAAGAAGAAACTGATAAAGGGGGCTTAATGAAAATTTAAAACTCTGATCTTTAACAGATACTGCTAAGGGGATGAAAAATTAGCCACAGCATGGGAGAAAATATTTGCAGATCACATATCTGACAGAGGACTTGTATCCCAGTGTTTTTCAAAGCTTCTCTCTTAGAATAACATTCTATGGTTCATGACTCTTTGTTTAAGAGACTCAGAGTAGGGAGTTATAATCAGGAAAAATCTAGAGTAGCGGACTCTAACTTCAGCATTCCCTGGCCACCCCTCCTCAGAGCTTCTGAATCAGTAGGATTGAGGGTTTTTATATCTGATCAGTTCCCTGGAGGCTGATGTTGCTGGCCTGGCTACCATACTTGGAGAACTGCTAATCTAGGCCAATTTAGCCTAAACTAGAAAAACAATGTCAGATGCAAGGTTTTTTTCCCATCAAGGAGCAATTTCCAAATAAACTATGCTTATTAAGAAATTTACCACTCCCCCCCCTCCACGTTTTTTTACTAGCTAGAGACATCTGTGACTGTTAATCAGAGCTTCTGATCAGCAAAAAATAACAAACATGACATCACTGAGTTGGCATGAGTCTAGCCCTGCCTCTTTGTTAAATACACATTTTGGTTTCTGCAAAGCTGTTCAGAATTCACCCTGGAAACCACACATGGCCTTGTACCAACTGTCTCATAATACCAATTGTTTCCTGATGGCAACTTGCAGAAAACCATCATGCCCCACTGAAGCCTGTCACCCTTCCCTGACCCTCCGCATGGAAGGCCTCAGCCCCCTGCAGGGCTGCCCACCAGGTCTCACCGTCCAAGATGGCCCATTGATTGTCAATCTCTGTATGTTTCAGGTAGGAGTCTTCGATGGTGGGGTCGTAGTCAGGCACAAAGATCTTCTGGAAAAACTGGATGGTGAGGGCACTCTTGCCCACACCCCCATCCCCCACCACCACCAGCTTGTACGTGGGGAGGTTGTCACTGGGGACGGCGCTGGTTGCCATGTTTCTGGTGGGTCAGACCTGGGGAGGCAAGACATGTGGAATGAGTCTGGGACCATTTCCTCTCTGACCTAGGGGGAAATAGTGATGGGTTTTCTTGCCTTGTTACATACGGTCATAACCACTCCCAGTTATAGAAAGTTTTGAAAATAAAAAACTGCAAAAGAAAATTAAAATGTCACCCCTGATCCCACCACCCAGAGACAATTAACTGTTAAAATGATTTATTCAATCATTTACTGAATACCAACCTTGTGCCAGGCCTGATCTTGGTGACATTGTGCTACTAGATGCGATGTGATCTTTATTTTATTTTTTTTAAAGGTTTTGTTAATTATTTTTTAGAGAGAGGGGAAGGGAGAGAGGAAGAGAGACGTCAATGTATGGTTGCCTTTCACCTGCCTCCAGCCACAGACCTGGCTGGAGATCTGGCCTGCAACCTGGTTATGTGCCCTGACTGGGAATCGAACCTGCGACTTTTGGGTTCGCAGGCCGGCACCTTACCCACTGAGCCACCAGCCAGGGCTGATCTTTAATAAATACAGCCAAAAGCCACATCAAAGAAGCTATCCTACTACTAAACTTCGCCCTATTCCTGTACAGGTAAACGTGAGGGTGTTGGTCTGAGCAGGGATAGCATGGAGGTTCACCTTTCACATCAACTCTGATCTCCTGGACTACGGTGCTAAGAAGAATTTGAAGCTGTCTTTGTTTAAAGGGAAAGAGGGCCCCAAGAGCTTAGCATGCCTGAGCTCAGGGCCTTGGGGGCCCCCTCTAAATCTCAGAATTCTGTGATCCTGGCTCCTGTCCCTTAGTCTTTTTGACTTGTATTATGCACAAAATCATGCTAGAGCCTCATGGCATCAGCCTCATTCCCCGCTGTTCTAATTGAGGCGGGGGAAGGGGAGGAGCAGGGCTCAGTTTTGTTTTAATGACGGGATGCCGAGCTAAGGCAATGGTTCTCAACCAGGGGCAATCCTCCCCTCCACTCCAGATCATCACAACGTCTGGAGATATTTTTGGTTGTCAAAACCAAGTGGGTATTACTGGCATCTAGTCAGCAGAGGTGAGGAAAGATGCTAAACATCCTATAATGCACAGGGCAGCCCCCCACAACAAAGAATTGTGCACCCTAAAGTGTCAATAGTGCCAAAGTTGAGAAATCTCAAGTTAAGGTGACTAGGAGGAAGCTGGAAATATGGGGCCAGGATGCTATGACAATTTGGGCTTTAAGACAATTTGGGATTTAACAGATAAGGAATGATTATGAAGAGGCAATGGAAGGAAGGAGTAACCTTTGGAGATAGTGTCACAAAGTGACAACAGGAGAGGCAGGCAGGGAGCATAGAAGGGGCACACTCCGAAAACTGGGAGGGGTCCCAGGTCCTGTTCCAATGAGGGACTACCACAGTCTCTGGGAGAGGGTTGGGGCGGGTGGGTGGGTGACAGCACTGAATGTTAAACACTGGTGGGGGTGAGGGGAGAGTCACCTAAAGAACAATCTGGGGGTTGTTACCAGGGAGCTATGCTCTAACTGTGGGCCTTGCTAGGGAGAAGCAATACCACCTCCTGGGTAACATGAGAGCTGACCCTGAGCCAAAGGGTGAAAGCTTGATCCTACCCCAGTGGATGTGCAAGTTGGAGGGGGAAAGGCATGGTGTATGTGTGACTGGGAAGCTTCAGGGCTCATAGCAGAGTGTAAGGCGGTAGTTAGTGGCCTGGGGATGGGGGGTACACTGGACTAGGCATCCCATGTGCATTACTGAGTCTGGGAAGGCCACTGACCACTCTGAGCCAAAGTTTCCTTACCTAGTAGATCAAAGGGCTGGCTTTTTACAGTTATTTTCAGCTCCAAAAAGAGTCCTCAAGTCTAGATTTCAACAGAAAGGATGTTAGACACAAATGTGGCTTGTGCGGCCACACTGATTTGCATGGGGCTCCAGGAGACAGTCATTGCGTAACCCTTAGCAGTTACTGAAGCTTAATGTTGACACTTAGGATTTCCCTGCTGTGTGGGGAAGTGAGGGTGAAAGTGCAAGTCTGTCCACACAGTACTGAGACGACCCTTGCATAAATATACCAAAATTTCAGACGGACATATCCTCTCTTGCAGCTATACCAACATATGAAAATATATCCTAATGAGAGAGGCAGACAAGTATAAAAGATGTTAAGAATCAGGAAAAAAATATGAAAATAACTTAAATGTTGGGAGGGGTAAGTTAAAGAAAAAGTTATCCACACAATGAGATATTATGTGGATACCGCATAGGAAATATAGTCAATAATGTTCTAATAACTATGTGTGGTGTCGGAAGGGTATGAGATTTATTGGGAAAATGACTTAGTTCATTATATATGTCTCACCGCTGGGGTGTACACCTGAAACTAACATAATACTGTATGTCAACCGTAATTGAAAAATACAAAATTATTTTAAAAAGATGATACCCATTTACCTAGAAAAGTGTATATTATACATTTTTTCAACGGCTGCAAAACATCAAGTATGTAGGATTGCATGTTCATGAAGCTATCCATCCATCTGTGAACCTCCACATCTAGATGTGGATCCAGGCAGGTGACTGACTCTCATCAGGTTTCAGGGCACTTCCCCAATTTTTCTCTTTTCTATAAGAAGCACGTATCATATTTGTATACCAGAAAAGCTTAACAATATTAAAATGTTCCCAACAAAATGAAATGTTCAGGCCACCTTCAAATGTGTGACTCCCTCTCTTTCAAGTGGGGATTGAAGCTCCTTTGGAGCAGCATGGAGGGACCATGTACCTGTACCAGCTGCAGCCCAGCACCTGGTTCCTGCCTCTCCCTACAAAGCTGAGGCTTCAGTGTGTGGAGTTCTCCCACAGCACAGAGATGGCGGCTCAAGGGGCCACTGAGGAGTTGGAGACAGACGTGGGGAAAGGTGGGAGAGAGGCAGCTCCCTCTTTCCTTTGCCTCTCAGGTCCCAGGAGAGTGGTGCCAGCTCCTCACTGTCCCCCCTCACTGCCGCCTGGCTTGGGATGAATGGTGACGCCGGGCCAGGGCAAACATGCTTGTCTGTGAACGAGGCTGTTTTTAAACCTTCCTTCCACTCTCTGCTGACAGCGACATGAACAAAAAATACCAAGTGGATGCGAAGGTACCGGGAAGGCGAATTGTTTCTCTTGGTTCTTCTCAAAATAAAACAAGATAAGTACACTAGTAAACATGATAGAGGATATGAACTGAACCTTTGAGTCAGCGCGCCCCACCCACAACTGGAATCACCTGGGATTTCTAGAAAGGGCCCTCTGCTGGTTATGCAAGGCAGCCGGTCAGAGGCGGGCCTTTTTCTCCCACTGCGCCCAGCACCCTGGCCTGAGTTCCCCAGAGTCCACAGGGAGCCAACTCCGGGTTGCCCCCCCAGCCCGACTCAATGGAATAGGGCTGGAATGCACAGTTAATACTGAATATTGGACGGGATCCCTTGTGGTGAGAATCTCTTTAGTGCCGCCCACAGCTGATTGGGCTCCTTCACTACACACTCAAGGCTGCCCCTGGCAGCCATCGCTGACCTCTCCAGCAGTTGCTGACTGTGCTGCAGCCTCTCACACTCTCCTCTCTCTCCCAACCAGCTCTGTGTTCTTCCAGTGTGACCACAGAGTCCTCTGCACACCCCTGAGGCCCCAGAAAGAGCAAACGCTTCTTCACACACGGTCAGGCTTGGGCCCTGGAATCACACTCCCCTGGGAAGCACAAACTCTACTCTGGGATTGAGACCCAGAGCTGCTGGTGCAGAGGCCACCGTCACAAGTAAAATCGCCTACATCTTTATTATGCACAAAAGGGCAGGGACTGTATCCAGCCCCTGTCTGCAGCACAAAGCCTGGCACGGCACCAGCATGCAGCAGATACTCACTGAGGGAACGGAAAACTTCACCCTGGCATTTCTGAACAACTATCAGACCAACTACTGGCTGCAGCACTAGCTTCGTTCGCTATGCAGGGGGCTAAGAAGCAACTGTCCCAGTCAGGGGTCGGGACTGTCTCCAAGCTTCCTCTTCCAAGTTGAGCCAATCACATCAATAAGACCTTTTGGGAACCAATTGTGAGCCCAGGAAGAATATAAGGGGTTGCCAGGGCAGAAGAGAAGGAGTCCAGAAAACTCTTCAATTCGTAAGACGCTTGGCCAGATCTTCCAATGGACATAATTTTCCAGTCCTCAACTTCCCCCAAAATAACCCCTGACTAAATGATGTTTTTGTAAATGCGGAGAGCAGTCAAAATGCCAAAGGGCACACACTATACTCTTATGAAATAGGCTGGTCTCATGTGGCAAAAAGAAAGATTTTTTTTTTAAGTCACCACAGGCTATGCTGAAAATCACCACAGGATAAAAAAGTTGTTTGGTAGTTAAGGAGCAAATGCTTATATTTACAGCCTATTCAACTAGAAGGCACCATAGTCATCATTCTAGAATGTTGGTTCTTGACTTCTAGTCAAGATGGCAATGTAGGTAAATATGGTACTTGAATCCTCCCACAACCACATCAAATTTACTACTAAACTACAGAACAATTATCATTCAGAATCACCTGATATCTAGTTGTATGGAAGTCCTACAACTAGGGATTTAAAGAAGCCATATGGAGACTGGTAGGAGGGCTGGAAATGCAGAATGGGCTGGTCCCACACCCACCAGTGGAATATCTTGGCTGCTGAGGTCCTCCTTGAGGAGTGAGGAGTCCCAGTCCCACACCAAGCCCCCCAGCCTCGGGTTCTAGGGCCAGGAAGAGAAGTTCCCATAATTTCCAGCTGTGGGAACTAGCAGGGTTTGTGGCTGAGTGAGACAGAGGGGCTTCTGGAGTCCCAGGCATTCCTCTTAAGGCGTCCAAACATGGACTTACTCAAACTCACTCCCTCTGAGCTCCGGTTCTGTGGCAGCAGTTTGAAAGGAACCAGGGACATATGGGAGGAACTGTACTGTCTGGCAATAGGGCGAGAGCTGGGAGGGCAGCATTCTGCAGGATGAAAGTGCGGACAGAGGTCATTGTTTCTTTTCTGAGCTCCCCCCACCCCATCACCCTGATCAGAGTCAGCAACAGGGAATCAACAGTAGAGTAGATGAAGCCAAGAATCAAATTGGTGATTTGAAATATAAGTAAGCAAAGAACACCTAATCAGAACAAGAAGAAGAAGAAAGAAAAACCAAGAATAGTGTAAGGAGCCTCTGGGAGAACTTCATACATACCAACATTCACATTATGGGTATGCCAGAAAGGGATGAGAGAAAGAAATTGAAAACCGATTTGGAAAGCTAATGGTAGAAATTTTTACTACTTGGCTGTAAAAAAAAAAAAAAAAAAAAAAAATTACCCTTTGCAATAGTATGGATGGACCTAGAGAACATTATGCAAAGTGAAATAAGCCAGTCAGAGAAAGACAAATACCACATGATTTCACTCATATGTGGAATCTAATGAACAGACTGAACTAACATAGAAAATGGTGACAGACTCATAGATGGAGAGCAGGATGACAGCTGAAGAGAGGGGAAGTTAGGGGAAGGAAGAACTGAGCAAAACGGAAAAAGGATTCATGGACATGGACAACAGTGTGGTGATTTCTGGGGGGCTGTGGGGTAGAAAGGGACTAAATGGTAATGGAAAAATACAATAAAGATTAAAATTTTGAAAAAGGACATATGACCAACAAAATAAAGAAAACCTCCCTGACCTGGTGAAGGAAACAGACATTAAGTCTAGGAAGCACAGAGAGTCCCAAATAAGACAACCACCAAGAGCCCCATACCAAGATACATCATAATTTAAATTCAAAGGTTTAAAGGCAAAGAAAGAATCATAAAGGCAGCAAGAGAAAAGCAATTAGTTATCTCCAAGGGAACTCCCATAAAACTGTCAGCTTATTTCTCAACAGAAACTTTGCAAGCCAGAAGGGAGTGGCAAGAAATATTCAAAGTGATAAAAAGCAAGGACCCACAAGCAAAATTATTCTACCCAGCAAAGCTATCATTTAGAATCAAAGGACATATATAAAGAGCATCCCAGACAAGAAAAAGCTAACAGAGTTTATCACCACCAAACCAGTATTATGTGAACTGTTAAAGGATCTTCTTTAGGAAAAAGAAAATATTTTAACATATGAACAATAAGATGGCAATATCTGTCAACAATTGAATCTAAAAAACAAAATAGATGAACAAGCAGAACAGAAACAGACTCATAGATATAGAAAACATTCTGAAGGTTGCCAGATGGGAGAGGGGTTAGGGAACTGAGTAAAAAAGGTAACGGAATTTAAAAGTATAAAATGGTTGTTACAGAATAGTCATGGAGATGTAAAGCAGAGCATAGGAAATATAGTCAATAATATTCTAATAACTATGGATAGTGTCGGATAGGTACAAGAGTTACCAAGATGATCACTTAGTAAGTGACATAATGTTCAATCACTGGAGTGAAACTAATACAATATTGTATGTATAACTGAAAAAATTTAAAAAATGATTAAAACCAAGTTTAAAATTAGAATAGAATCTAAGGTACAATATGCACAACGAGTGAGTCATAGCTTTAAGTTTAGGATGTTAAATATTCAAAGACTTGTGTTTTGCTTCATAAAAAACAGTTAACTACAGGCATATCTTGCTTTATATATTTTTAAAATTTATTGATTTGAGAGAGAGAAAGGGAGAGAGAGAAACATCTATTTGTTGTTCCACTTACTTTTGCATTCTTTGGTTGCTTCTTGTATGTGTCCTTATTGGGGATCAAACCTGCAACCTTAGCAAATCAGGACGACACTCTAACCAACTGAGCTACCCAGCCAGGGCTAGGCATACTTTGTTTTACTGCACTTCGCAGATGTTGTGCTTTTTACAAATTGCAGGCAAGACCCAACACTGGAAATATTACAGCTCGCTTTATTGTGACACTCATTTTATTGCGGTGGTCTGGCACGGAAGCTGCAGTATCTCTGAGATCTGCCTGTAGCAGCATGTTCTTGTATATCTTCCCAATTAGTAAAATGCTCGTAATGGATATCATAAACTTCTTCCTATAAATTTAGCATATTTAGACAGGGTAGTTAATTGACCTATCACTAACACATTTTTTTTTTTTTTGAAAACAGTTTTGAAAAAAATTGTAGTGTCATTAAACATATTTATTTTTGTTTTCAATATCAGAAATACTTAAAATGATATACCTAGGAAACAGAATTAAGAGGGGTTTAGATAAATCTTTATGAATTGAATTAATTAAAATAATTTGCTAATGCTTTGGCCGGTGTGGCTCAATTGGTTGGGCACAAACTGAAAGGTCAGTGGTTCAATTCCTATTTGGGGCACATGCCTAGGTTTTGTGCTTGGTCCCCATTCTGGGCGTATTGATGTTTCTCTGCCTCTCTTTCTCCCTCCCTTCCCCTCTCTAAAATCAAAAGTAAAAATAATTTTTAAAATAATTTTCTAATGGTAAATTGTGAACCAGGTGACAGTTCAAAATAAGATATATATGCAAATAATTAAATTATATTTTTATCATCTGAAGCATGTGTTTGCCCCAAATCATGAATGCTTATACCTCAATATGTTTTCTGGTGCTGCTCCATTTGTCAGAATTTTTCCCACAGAAGAACATATTAAATACTATATTTTTAGTTGGTTTTTATTACTAAACCACTGCCCAAGGAATAAAAACAAATACAAAATAAAATGCTGGTTCTTCACCATTTGGAGGTCATGGATGGCCCCTGTGAGGTGGGAGGATGGTATAAGGTGGACCTAAAGTTCTCCTTAAAGTGCCCCACCGATTTTCTGTGCTGGATTCTCTCCAACTGACCAGCTGAATGATTTTAGCCATGTTCCCATGCACAGCCTCAGTTTCTATTTGTGATATGGGGTTGGCCTCAGTTTCTATTTGTGATATGGGGTTGGTTAGAGTCATATTTTGCAGAAATGCCCTAAGCATAAAATTAAAAGGAGCTCAAATCTTTGTCCTCCAGCCTCAGAGTGTGTGTGAAAGAGAGAGAGAGAGAGAGAGAGAGAGAGAGAGAGAGGGAGAGGTGGGGAGAGACTTTCCTATGGTTCCTCTGCTCTGAGACTCCCCATCCCAGCCTCCTGCCCCTCCCCCATTAGAAAGCCACCTCAGCTCCATTGCAGTCAGATTAAATAGGCCTGTGTGGGAACATCACCCATCATTTGAAACATTGTTTCCATGGGAAATAGCTCTGAGGTTCCAGGCAGCCCCCACCACTCAGAAACCAACTTTGGGAACCGCAGCCACTTGGCAGATGGGCACTGGCTCCCATGGCAACCACCTCTCGAGAGCCCCTCCCAGCCTATGGGCAACCCAAATCCTTGCTTCCACTGGAACCTTCCTGGTAACATGTATGCAACAACTTTAAGCATCTTTAAGCTGAGAAATAAGCTTTTGGGGTTGCTGTCTGCCCCTTGCTCCTTTCTTTCCCCATGGTTAGCCCCATCTTGCATAATTGGAAGTTGTTTTCTGAATGGCAGACGCCCCTCTGCAAGCAGCTCAGAAGTTCTATGAGGACAAGAGCCATGCCTCCTCATTCCCCTGCCTCTCACAGGACCAGGCAGGACCCAGCATGTGGACAGCTCAGGGTCTGTTGAATGACTCACTGCCCCGAAGCAGCCTTCTGCCCGGCAGCCCTCCCTTGGGCCAAGGAGCAAGGGGAGGTGCCTGTCCTTCTGATGGGCAGGCTCACACCCCTAGGAGGCAGGGCTGGGAGACGGAGGACCCCAGAATAACTTTCTCACCCAGCAATTTCCAAGCGTGCTTGGAGAAGGGGGTGGGGGCCACAGACCTCCCAGGAGCAGTCTTGGGCACAGCCACCTGGCTCTTAGGGGGAACAGAGCGGCGGGTGGAGCGGGGGCAGCCTTCAACTCAGCAGCCTGGCAGCTGGAATTCACTCACGTCTCTGATACAGACCCCTTGTGTGACCTGAAGCAATCTCTTAATTTCTAACTCAGTTCCCCATTTATAAAACAGGAAAACAGAATGCTCAAGAATGTGTAAGGTCCCAGTTTAAAAAACAAAAACAAACACTGGCGGGCTCCCCAGCAAGTGTACACTTGCGGTTGCACCCTGACTCTTCTATCTGGCAGAGGCCAGTGACTCGGACCACTTACCTGTCCTGTCCACAGCCCTTAGAGTGCCGAGGGCTGCTGGGTGACCCAACACTGTATCAGATGTAATGCCAAGGACAGCAGTGGGCTCCCAGCAAACAGCAGTCCTCAGTGGTTATATCACTAAATCTTCCCCCTTCTTCCCAGGTTCCCAGTTTCTAGGGTTTCCACAGATCTTACTTCCCAAAAGAATACCCCAAAGCACTGCGCATTTTTCCAAGTGAGTCTATAAAAGAAATGGTTTCAGCTGTAGACATTGTCGAAGACATTGTCCATGGGCTTCCTGGCCTCTCCATGCACCTCATCTCCCTGGCCACCACCATTTCCTAAGCAGTGTCACACGGTCCTGGCCAGAACAAGCGGTGCCCAGGAAAGGCCACAAAGCAGTAACACTGCTACCATTTAGCGGATATCTGCGGTGGCTTGGTTGGACACCAAAGGTCATGCTTGGAACCATCACACCACACTGCCTTGAACTCTTTTGGCAGTTAGCTTTGCAGTATCACAGGGCTTTGCTTTGACTGTGATTGTGACTCACTAACCCTTAGGGTGCATCCTTGTGGCTGTTTCCCTGGCCCTGACTATAGAACCACAGGCTCTCAGAGCTGCGGCAGTGTCAACTCAGAGCCTCTCCCAGGGATGCTACCACCTTTGCTGAAGGTTTACTTTTTATTGCTTTTGCTTTTCTATTTCTATGCCAATTACTTTACAGATTCTCCCAACCCCCCATCAGTTAAACTATAAGTTGTTTAGGTAAATGAGGCTGGCAGAGGGGGACATAGTCACTATTAATAGAGCTCTTGAAAGACTGAATGGACTTCTAGTCACATTGAGCTGAATCAGCCCTCAAAAGCTAAGCTCATCTCTCTGACATCTGGGTGTGCCAACTCAGGGGCATGAGGACATGGTGCGGGGGACTGTGGAGGGGGACAGGGAGTGACCCAATCTATGTGGAGGAAATGGCTCTGAATACCAAGAGCTGCCCTTCCCCTCTGCACAATTCCCAGAAATGGGCAGCTTCCCCAGGGCTGTTGATTTGTGTGGCCCTGCCAGGCTCTAGGCCACTTGGCATCGCTTAGGACTTCACTGTCCCTTCCCCAACACTTGGCTGCAGCCCTTTGCCTCACACCTTTGCTGATCCAAGCTCAGCATTGTCACTGCACCCCTCAAACCCTTTAGGAAGCTACCGTTGCATTCACCTCACTTCATTATTAACACTTAACCACCCTCCTGACCGTGTGTGTTATTTTATGCTGTAAAAGGATGTTAGACATTATTGGCTCTAGATGGCGAGCCTGTGACATGGCTGCTGCCACTCCCGCTCCCAGGGCCATGGCAGATTTCACTAATCATTCATGGGCCTCTTTCCTGCTCAGTCTTAGAACCATTCTCATGCAGCACCCTCGGTGGCCAGAACTGGGTGATTGATTGGTCCAGAAAGGACATTTATTTGCCATCCCTGATCTAACCCACAACTCATCCGGTCCCCTTCGAAACATCCCACCTGGTGGCCATCCTGTTCCACGGGAAGTGCTCAGGACCTCTGGGGTAGCCTGCCTGATTATCTCAGGAGATAACTCATCAGGCTTCACTCTCCCCTCCCCAAAACTTAGCTCCAGCCTTTCTGTCTCTTTACTAACGCAAGCCCAGCATGTCATGGAGATGACCAGGCCTTCTGTTGATTAATAAATTATATTACTGAAGTCTTCTGTTAATACATCAGCCCCTGTTTCCTACCCCATCAAGTCCAAACTCCTCTGCCAGGTTCATACAATATGCCTGGACTGCTGGCAAAAATGTTCAGACAGGGTCTGGAGATCCAGACAAAAGCCAATGCTTCAAGGCAGCCAGATGTGGGACACAATGCCCAGGGGCTTCCTTACAGCCTCCATGTACCCAGTGCTTTCTTATATCATAACTGTTAACACTTAGGTCTTACCACCAGTGTGAAAGTGCTTCCTGGACAGAGCCTGGAGCTTAGCCATCTATGACCCAGCATTCAGTCCCAGAGCAGGTGTGCAGAAACCAGCTGGCATAAGAATTATAGTGGAGATCATGTCAAATACATTACAAACAATTAACGTAAGTGATGTGCCTGGTGTTGTTGGAAGATTTTACCAAAGTCATTCATTTAAGTCTCACAACAAGTCTATGAGGTGTGACTTTGATTATCCCCATTATACAGTTGAAGCAACTGAGACACAAAGGAGTGAACTAACTTTTCTAAGGTCATCCAGGCAATACCAGGATTGGGAACCATGTCGTGTGGCTCCAGAGCCCAGGGCCAGCCCATCATGCCAAGCATCCTCCCGAGGCTGGGTGGGTGTGCAGTCATCAGGCAGCGGAGCCAGGAGCTACAGCAGGAGGTCAGCAGTGAGCCAGGGAGGTGGTGTCACCCTCAGAGAGGCCTCCAAGGCCAGACCGCTGTTCCTGTGAGAGGAGCAGCTGAGGACATCAGTGCCCAAGAGGAGCCCAAAGCAAATACTAGTCACTGAAAACCGATACACCGCTCATCCCTACTGAGATAAAGTCTAGAAACAGGACATAGGCATGGTACAGCCAGGTGGCCTCCCACACTGAGGACCAGGGAGGAAGCTCAGGGTATCAGGCAGCACCAGGTGGCTTTGACATCCTCACTTTCCAGCACCTGCATATGGGACCCTCTCCACTGTGCTGGTCCCTGCCCCAGCTCCAACCTGTCTCCTTCCAGTCCTACACACAGGCTGCTCCTTCCCCAGCCTGGGGCTGGCCTCTCACCTGGAATTTCTTACCAAGGAACTTCAGCTATGAACTCAGACAGCCTGCAACCTTAGGCAAATTGTCTACCTCTGTACCTTGGTTGCCTCTTCTGTAAAAGTGGGGACCGTGGCAACACTTGCCTCATGGTGGTGGTGAGAAGCCACACAGTTATTTGCTTGGCCCAGTATGTGGTCCATTGTGAGTGCCCGACAAACATCAGCATCCTTTCAAGTCTATCTCAAGCCCTCCTTCCTCCAGGAAGCCCTCCTCTCTCATCAGGGTCCTTCTTGAGTTCATACCTGCAAACTGGCAGGTTCCACAGGTGACGGCTCAACTCGGCCCTTCACCACCCCCTCCTCTCACACCACCTGCTGGCTGGCCACAGCTCCCCCATCCTGTGAAGGCAGCCTCACAACTCGGCTTGCCGCGGTCCTCCCACCGCCATGCCATGGGACAGCCAACGCCCAAATGCTTGCTGCCTGAACGACGGGTGAGACTTAAGCTCCTCAAAGGCATTTCCCCAAGAATTCAGGAGATTCTGTTCACCAAACAGACTGCAGAAGATTTTTTTTTTTTTTAAACTGGGAATGGAGCATTGAATATGGCTTTTCACTCTGGTCTTTAAATCCAGAAGTGCTCTCCATTGTAAAACCTAGCCCCTCTCTGGATACCTCCTTGGAAAGAAAAAACAGGACACATAATGCCAGAAAGGGCCCAGGTTCATGATCCCGGGGGAGTAAACTGGACAAGCCACCACATTTATATGCTCAGACTCCGGAAAACTTGCACATCCAGTAAATGCTCCCAGAGCACGTACAGTGTGCCTGGTCCCGGAGCCGAGGAGACCAGGCTGAGTGAGCGCAGGCCCCGGGCCTTACGGCTCATGGTGTGTGTGGTGTGGGAGGGAGCAGAGAGACAGAGGGTTACAGCATTCCAGCTGTTATGTGGGAGCACAAGACAGAGAGGGACCTCTCTCCCAGCCTGGGGACATTGCAGAAGGCTTCCTGATAGAGGCAATGACAAAATGGCATCTTGGAGGCCACAAGCCTAGGTGAGGACCAGGAGCTGTAAAGATGTAAAGCACAGAGGTGTGAAAAACCTAGGGAAGGAGGCTCCTCTTAGCTCCTAGACATCTAGGGATCTTCCTGGTTGCCTCTTAGTACAATGCCTGGCACATAGTGGCTGCTCAGTCGCACTAAATAATGCAGGAACCAGTGCTGGGCCGCAGGGCGAGGCAGGGGAGAGCACAGAGGCCCCGAGTGCCGGGGGAGGCCCTCCAGCCTGGCCCTTTACACAGGCCCACAGGAGCACAGTGTCAGCTGGTTAGGCAGCTGCCTGCTCCAAGGGCTCCACAGCCTTTCTGATGACCGCTGAGAGGTCAACCAGCGAGAAACGACAAGCAGAGACTGGGTGACTTGCATGGGACACACTTGAAGTGTTCTAGAAGCTCAGAGGTGACGGTGGGGGGCAGATGGGGAATGACTACAGGATCAGGTGGGAGCAGCAAGGTCACACTGGCCGGGTGCGCACGGCCACAAAGGCCTGAAGGCAGGAACGTGTGTGCCGTAGCATTTAATGTGCCCATTTTGCCAGCAGGGAGAGGAGGAGTCAGGTATTTGCCCAAGGGCATGGCTTGGTAAAGGACAAACGAAACTGAGATTTGGCACCCCTACCCCACTCACTGCCCAGTGAGCTTGGGGCACCTGGTGGGTCTGAGAAGCTCTCAGCACCGAGGGGTCAGTAAGGGCCCCCGTGGCTCAGTGTCCACACAACCCTTCAGAGTGATGTATCCCACCGGCACCCCTGAGCCATTGGGAAGCTGCCACCTGGCCCCTTGGCCCTCATGGTCTCTGAGCCTCTACCCAGGCCCCAAGGTGTTCCCACACCCACCCACTGCCAAGGAGGATGGGAGTGGGCGCAATCCAGGGGTGAGAGGCAGGGCTCACCCCTCCCCTCTGTTCCAGCCTGGCTCGCAGCTTCCTTGAGCGGCAGCTAGGGCCAGAAAGGAGGAAGTAACTTTATGTTTAAATTCTTATTCTCAGTCCTGGAGGCCTATTAATATTTCCCTAGGGCTGGGCAGTCTCGTCTGTAGTTAAGAACTTCTCAGTCTTAGACAGAAATCTGCATGCCCTTCGGAAAGTCATGCTGGTCATCACCCCACCAGCCTCGGACATCCTGGGATTCCCCAAAACGAAGGCCCTCGCACTCCCCAGAGCCCGGCAGGCTGCTGTCCTAACCCCTCCAATTCAGATTCAGGCGGCCCCTCAGCCCCGTCCAGGGAAGGCTCCTGTGCGCCCCTGTGTCTTTGCTGCATCTCTTCGGGCAGCTCAGGTCCAGCTCTTCACACCCAGGACTCAACCAGCGATGCCCACTGCCCCTGCCCTCCAGATCCCCTTTCCTGCCTTTTTGCCTGGCACGCTCTTCCTCTTTCCATCCCCCCAGCAGCTCAAGCACCCTTTGCTCAAATCTGAGGTCACAGCCTAGTAACTCTGTGGCATGCGGCACGTGGCATGTCCAGCCCAGGGGCGAGGTTCTGATCTCTGCCCAGCCCCTCCCCCAGCACTGCCCTCCCACCACCCCAGCTTCACTGCCCCTCCAGCAACCCCTGAGCACTGCACACCGATCCTCCCGGAAAAACCACCCACAGTGCCTGGAGCTGTCCCCACTGACAGGGCACGTACAGCCCCTGCCCCCACTTATTCCCAGTGTAGCATCCTTGAGGACAGGGGTGGCGGCTGCTCTGTCAGGGCCCCAGCCCCTGGCAGGGTACCACAAACTGTGCAAACAAATATTCTCGGCCTGCATTGTGTTTTTCCTGCCTGTGAAAACTCTCTTGTAAGGAGCAGTCTCCCTGTTTTCCCCAGGAAGCCTTCCTTAAACCCCAAAGTGACCCCTCCTCCTTCCTGGGCCCTCTCCTACCTCTCCAGGCCTTTCACCCACACAGCCACCTTGCTTGTGTCTGCAGAGTGCCACCCAGGGCAGGTGGCAGCCAGAGTGCTGCAGCCATCATTCCATTGCACACCTCACAGCCCCACTCACCAGGAAGGCATCGTGGAACCCCTGTCAGTGATGAGGACCCCCCAGGTCACAGAGGTTCCAGGCTTATGCAAGGCCACACAACCGTCTGCAAGTGACCACGGAGCTTCTGCCTCTCCTGGGAGCCTGTCCTCTTCTTTCAGGAGCAGGGACTTGTTTTACTGTCATCTTTCCCCTGCTGGGTGGGCAGAGGGCTGGGCCTCGTCTTTTTTTATCTCAGTGTCCCCTAGAGCCCTGGTGCAACTTTCTGCACAGGGACATTCATGTGGCTGCTGTCTGCATTTCCAAAATGCAAGGTCGACACTGAGAACCAGGCAGGAGTCCTGCTTGAGTGCAGGGTAGTGCAGGTGGTGTGGGTACTATGCCCATGGGCTCAGCAGAAGGCAGAGGAGTGACTGGCGACCCTCCTACGGGAGATGCCATATGAGGAATCCCACTGACATACGTGGGCACCAACCCAGCAGGAAGAGTAGGTGACGCCAAGGGGCTCCTTTCCTGCCACCTGTGCTCCCCGTCACTGAGCCCCCTGCAGCTCCTGGGGCCCAGCTCCCTGATCCTCTCTGCCTTCTGGGCTAGGGACACCCCTCCCCCACTCCCACCCCCAGAGTCTTCTGATGGCAGCACGGCAAATCCTCTCACACTACCTTTCTGCCGAGTGGGGCTGTGTGGGGTTAACCTGAGCACAACTTCACAGCTCGTCCCTCAAGGCTGTCCCAGCCCAGAGCTTCCTGTCTCATGGACTCTGTGGCTTCACACCAACACCCTTCAGTAAGTGACCTGAGAGAACAGAGGCCGTGACAAAGAGCAGAGGAAAGGCCTAAATGCCAGACAGGCATCCCTCGGTATCAGCAGTGCCTGCGTGTTGGGTGAATGCTTCTTGTCACGGGTGACTATGGCTAAACTTCAGCCCCCCATGTCCTGGCATCTCAACTGCTTCACCCTGCAGCAGTAGAAAGGGGTGTCAGGAAACAAATGGACATCCTGAACACATGTTGGCAGGGGCCAGGTCCATCAATGAAAGAAGGAGGGCAGGTACAGGCAACAGGGAAAGGTGGGGCCTGTGGCTAACAGGAGACCACTGTTAGGACCCCTCCTCACCAACCAGTTAACCCCTGGAGCATGAGCATATCTGCAACAGGGTTGCCAGGTAGTCTACATTTTGAAAGAGTAGCTAGGAATCTGAATTTTTATGTGAGACTGATTTTTTAATGTTGGCTACCAATTAAGAAGTTTTCCGTATTATATAAGCTGAACAAATCACTGCCCTGGGTGGTCCCAGCCCCCAAGAGCACCTGATGCACACACCCCACCCCCAGCTGCCTGGAGCATGTGCACATCAAGTGCCGCGGTCACTGCATGGTCACTCCAAGGCAGGCGGCTCTCTACACTGCCTTAGTCTGGCCTGGCTTTGGCTGAAAAGTGGTGTGAGATGAGAGGAAATGGAAATGACACTGGGGACGAGCAGCAGGGTTACTCAGCCTAAAGGAGACTTTCCATTCCAGCAGTCATTAAGGGA
>PVIW01012134.1:0-33693 GCA_004026585.1 Noctilio leporinus | reverse complement strand
GATGTTGGCTTCAGGTTTCTCATAGATGGCCTTTATGATGTTGAGGTATGCTCCCTCTATTCCCATTTTGCTGAGGGTTTTTATCATAAATGGTTGCTGTACTTTATCAAATGCTTTTTCAGCATCTATTGATATGATCATATGGTTTTTATCTTTCAATTTGTTGATGTGGTGTATTACATTGATTGATTTACGAATGCTGTACCATCCTTGCATCCCTGGGATGAAGCCCACTTGATCATGGTGTATGATCTTTGTAATATACTGTTGAATCCGATTGGCCAATATTTTGTTGAGAATTTGAGCATCTATGTTCATTAGAGATATTGGTCTGTAGCTTTCTTTCTTAGTTGTGTCTTGCCCTGGTTTTGGGATTAGAATAATATTGGCCTCATAGAACGAGTTTGGGAGTCTTCCCTCTTCCTGAATTTTTTGGTATAGTTTGAGGGGGATAGGAGTTAGTTCTTCTTTAAATGTTTGGTAAAATTCACCTGTGTAGCCATTTGGACCAGGGCTTTTGTGCTTTGGGAGATTTTGGATTACTTCTTTAATTTCACTAGTTCTTATTGGTCTATTGAGGCTTTCTGCTTCTTCTGGGTTCAGTTTGGTAGATTATACCTTTCCAGAAATATGTCCATTTCATCCAGGTTGTCATATTTTTTGTCATAGAGTTTGTAATAATTTCTTACAATCTTTTGTATTTCTGAGGTATCAGTTGTGATTTCCCCTCTTTCAGTTCTGATTCTGTTTATTTGGGTCCTCTCTCTCTTTTTCTTGATGAGTCTGGATAAGGGCTTGTCAATTTTGTTTATTTTTTCAAACAACCAGCTCCTGGTCCTGTCAATTCTTTGAATTGTAGTTTGAATCTCTGAGTTATTTAGTTCTGCTCTGATCTTGATGATTTCCTTCCTTCTACTTGCTCTGGGCTTTGTTTGTTGTTGCTCCTCTAGTTGTTGCAGCTTTGTGGTTAAGTCATTTTTATAAAGTTCTTGTAACCTTTTTTGGAAGGCCTGTACTGCTCTAAATTTCCCCCTCAGAACTGCCTTTGCTGTATCCCATAGGTTTTGGGCTGTTATGTGTTCATTGTCATTTGTTTCCAGGAACTTTTTGATTTCATCTTTGATCTCATTGTTGGCCCCTTCATTGCTTAAAAGCATGTTATTCAGTCTCCATGAGTTAGAGAATTTTTGGGTTGTTCCCTTAAATTTGGTTTCTAGTTTCAAGCCATTGTGATCTGAGAAGATACTTTGTATGATTTCAACTTTCCTGTATTTGTGGAGGCTTGTCTTGTGACATATCATGTGGTCTATCTTGGAGAATGATCCCTGTGCATTTGAAAAGAATGTGTATTTTGCTTCTTTGGGGTAAAAGACTCTGTATACATCAGTTAGGTCCATTTCCTCTAGAGTATTGTTCAATGCCACAACATCTCTGGGGATTTTTTGTTTGGAGATCTGTCCATTATTGATAGTGGGGTATTAAAATGCCCTCCTATTAGTGTGTTGCTGTCTATGTCTTTCTTAAAGTCTTCCAAGATTTTCCTTATAATTTCACAGCTCCTATGTTGGGTGCATATATGTTTATCAGAGTTATTTCTTCTTGATGGATTGTTCCCTTAAGTATTATGAAATGCCCATCTTTGTCCCTTTTTATGGCCTTCATTGTAAAATCTATTTTATCTGAAATCAGTATTGCTACTCCAGCTTTTTTTTCATGTCCATTTGCTTGATATATAGTTTTCCATCCCTTCACTCTCAATCTGTGTCAATCTTTTGTTCTGAGGTGGGCCTCTTGAAGACAGCATATATGTGGGTCATGTTGTCTTATCCATTCGGCTACCCTATGTCTTTTGATTAGTGCATTTCATCCATTTACATTTAAGGTTATTATTGGTTGATACTTATTCATTGCCATTTTCTCCCTTTGTGTCTGATTCCTCTTTGGCTTTCTCTGTTTCTTCATTTTATTTGTTTACTTATTTTTAGAGCAGACCCTCTAGCATTTCTTGCAATGCTGGTTGGTAGAGATGTATTCTTTCAGTCTTTTTTTGTCTGGGAAGCTCCTTATTTCTCCTTCTATCTTGAATGAGAGCCTTGCTGGGTAGAGTATTCTTGGTTGCAGGCCTTTGTTCACCATGACTTGAAATACTTTTTGCCATTCCCTTCTGGCTTGAATTGTTTCTGTTGAATAACCATCTGATAGCCTTATTGGAGCTCCTTTATATGTTATTTGTTGTTTCTCTCGATGCTTTTAGGATTCTCTCTTTGTCTTTGAGATTAGCCTTTTTAATAATAATATGCCTTAGTGTTGGTCTGTTTGGGTTGATCCTCATTGGGACCCTCTGTGCTTCCTGAACTGGATTCATGTTTTCACTCATCATGTTAGGGAAATTTTCTATCATGACTTTTTTGAACAGGTTTTCCATTCCTTGTTTCTCTTCTCCTTCTGGTATCTCTATGATACGGATGTTGTTACGTTTCATGTTGTCCTGCAGCTCTCTTTAACCCTCTTCAGTCTTATTCAGCCTTTTTTGATTCTCTTGTACTGTCTTGGAGTATTTGTCTACATTATCCTCCAACTCGCTGATCCGGTCCTCTGCTTCCTCTAGCCTACTGTTGGTTCCTTCTACTGTATTCTTCAATTCAGAAATTGTATTCTTCATTTCCTCCTGGCACTTATTGATAGTTTCCATGTCCTTTTTCATGCTGTTGTAGTTCTCAGTAAGTTCCTTGTAACTTCCCTGGAGTTCTTTGTAATATCCCTGGAGTTCTTTGTAGTTTTCCCGGAGTTGTTTACAGTTTTCTTTGATGTGGCTGAGCTCACTGAGCTTTTCTATCATCATTCTTTTGAATTCCTTATCTGATATTCCAGGTGCCTCTGTTTCATTTGTGTTCTTTCTGGGGATTCTTCCTTTCCTTTTGGTGATGCACTGATTCTTTTTTTCCCCCATTTTGGGTGTCTGTTCTTGCTTGCTCTTTATTTATTTATTTATTTATTTTTGTTCTTTCCTTGGGTTAACCTGCTTTGCTTCCTTGCCTTAGTTGAGCACCCTTCTGTGATAGGAGATTTGTGGAGTTCATTGTTGCCGTCTCCCAGATTTTTTCCACTTGCTGTTCTTGGTGTGTCCTTTATTTGGGCTGTCTGGTTGTATTCTGGGCCTGTGGGCTTTTAGCAGAAACAAAAACAAAAACAAACAAATCAAGAAACAGAAAAATGAAACAAAAAACAAAAACCAAACCAAACCAAATTAAAAAAAATGCAAAAGGGAAAAAGAAATAAAAATAATAATAATAAGAAGAAGAAAGGATTTAGATGGCTGTTCACCCTTAATAATCCTTGACTGGTCCAGATGGAACCTGGACCTGAGGGCTTTTAGCAGAGGAAAAAAAAGAAAGAAAAAAAGGGAGAAAGTCACAAGAGAAAGAGAGATCGATATTAATAAAGAAAGTGTTTAAGTGTCTGTTCACATTTTATGGTCTCTGTTTGGTCCAGGTGGAGCCACGATTAGTGGGTTTTATCAGGGAGAAAAGAATGGAGAAAGAAAGGAGAAAGAAAGAAGAAAGAAAGAAAGAAAGAAAAAGAAAGAAAAAAGTGGGAGAAAGTCACAAGACAAAGAGAAATCAACATTAATAAAGAAAGATTTTAGGTGTCTGTTCCCCCTTTATGATTTCTGATTGGTCCAGGTGGAGCCAGAACCTGTGGGCTTTACCAGGAAGAAAAGGGAAAGAAAAAAATTAAAAAAAAAAAAAAAAAAGAAGAAGGAAGAAAAAAATAAAGAAAGGGTTTATGTGGCTGGGCAATAGAGGAATACTTAGATTGAGGACTGGGAATGCGTTGTAGCCACAGAGTGAGTAGACTTTAATTTGAGAGTAGGGGGAGGGTCTTGGGTATTTAGGCGGATTGAGGTATGGGGGTGGGGATTAAGAATATGTGAGAAGTAACTTTTGCAAAGAATATTTTGGGGATTAATAATTCATATTGCTCTGGGTATAACTCAGGTGCTTGAGATTAGCAGCAATCCCTTTCCTGAGGCTGCCTCTTTTTCTTGGTAAGGACTTTACAGTCTATGGTCTATATTCTAGCCTGTCTTGGCGAGTGGCAGGGCCTCTGATTGTCATAGTCAGGGCTGATTCTGAGTGTCCGGTCCCAGGTAGGCTGGGCCTTCAACAGCCTGGCTGGGTTTTAGGGCTGCCGCTATTCTGGAGCCCGCAGGGTGTCCCCTCCCACTCGTGGCGGAGGTTCCTGCCCAGGACGAGCACCCATCACCCATGCAGGGCAGCCTGCAACTTTGCTGGTCCTTGTGAGGACTGGCCCCACCCCCGCAGTTCTGGGAAGAGGCTGCCCCTGTCTGTCAATACTGTCCAGGGTCCGCCTACATTGTCCCGCCCTTCCAGGGCGGGCACCACTCCAAGCCAACCAGCTCTTGGAGGAGTCCTTTACCTGGCCTCTGGTGAGCCCCTCCCAGGCGTGGGCGGTGCTGCCTTTGTCTCCAGCAATGGCAAGTCAGTTGCCCCTGTACTTGTTCCCAGCTCGCCGCCTCACCATTTGGAGTTTCCTCGGAGCTTTGGGGCCTGTGTGGTTGCGCGGGGCTGGGCCTCCCTCCTCACAGGGGCTTCTAGCTGCTGTTTCCCTGGTGGCCCAGCAGCACCTTTTCCAGCCCTATCACCGCCCTGCTGGTGTACTTCCCCGCTCCCCCTCTCCAGCTTCCCGCAGGACTCTTGTCCTCTGCCTCTAGCCCCAGGAGGAGCCTCCTCTCCCTGTTGCTGGAGTGAGTCTCTCACACAGTCCCTCCCCTGAAAGAGTTCAATTCCGCGTTCCCTACAGTGTTTGCCCTCGCTGCCCGCACTTCACTGTTGAGACTTCCAGTTGCCAGAGAGCCCGGAGCTGGCCTCAGTCAAACGTGCCCCTCTGGGCAGAGCTGCCACTGCACAGAGCCAACCTTGGCCTTGCCAGCTGGTCAGTCAGGAATGCCTCACCTACTGTCCTGCTGGTCTCCTCTGCCTATGGGCTGTGCTCCCCTGTGTCCAGATGCTGCAAGCTCTAATTCCTAGGGTCCTGTGGACATCTCACAATCCCTATCTTGTCCTCTAGCTGCTTTGGTACTCAAGAACACCATCAGCATTGCTCTCTACTCTGTCGCCATCTTCCAGAGTCTCTAAACCCTTTCTTTATTCTTTTCTTTCTTCCTTTTTTTCCTTTTTTCCCCTTTTCTTCCTGTTAAAGCCCACAGGTCCTGGCTCCACCTGGGCCAATCAGAGATCATAAAGGGTGAACAGACACCTAAACCCTTTCTTTATTAATGTTGTTTTTCCTTTTTCTCGTTATTTTTTTCGTTTTCTTTCTTTATATTTTTAATTTAAAAAAATTTTTTTTATCTCTGCTATAAGCCCACAG
Organism: Noctilio leporinus; assembly: GCA_004026585.1. Lineage (NCBI taxonomy): Eukaryota > Metazoa > Chordata > Mammalia > Chiroptera > Noctilionidae > Noctilio > Noctilio leporinus. Next base: position 28,299 of record PVIW01012134.1, on the reverse strand, counting down.
GTCCTGGCTCCACCTGGACCAATCAGGGATCATTAAGGGTGAACAGCCACCTAAGCCCTTCTTGCTTATCATATATATATATATTTTCCTGCTAAAAGTCCTCAGGTCCTAGCCCCATCCGGACCAATCGGGGATTATTGAGGGTGAACAGCCATCTAAATTCTATTGTATTATTATTTTTTGTTTGTTTGTTTCTTTTTTGCTGCTAAACTGCTCCCCTTCTTTGCCTCTTCTTCCCCCATCCCCCAACCCCTTTCCCCCTCACCACTGAAGGCCTATTCACTGCATTCATATATCTGGTTCTGTTTTGCTTGTTAGTTTTGTTCATATTGTCCTGTAATGGGTGAGGTCATATGGTATTTATCCTTCACTGACTGGCTTATTTCACTAAGCATCATACTTTCTAGTTCCATCCATGCTGTTGCAAAGATTAGGAGTTCCTTCATTCTTTCTGTTGTGTAGTATTCCATTGTGTAAATGTACCAAAGTTTTTTAATCCAGTCATCCACTTGGGCACTTAGGCTGTTTCTAGCACTTGGCTATTGTAAATAGTGCTGCTATGAACATAGGTGTACATAGGTTCTTATGAATTGGTGTTTCAGTATTCTTTGGGTATAGTCCCAGTAGTGGAATTGCTGAATCAATGGAATTCTATATAGCAGAAAGAAAGAAGGAACTCGTACCCTTTGCAACAACATGGATGAAACTGGAAAGTATTATGGTTAGTGAAATAAGCCAGTCAGTGAAGGACAAATATCATGTGATCTCACCCATTACAGGACAATAATGAACAAAACTAACAACAAGCAAAACAGAACCAAATATATGAAGATAGTGAATAGGCCTTCAGTGGTCAGAGGGAAAGGGGTTGGGGGGAGGAGAGAGGCAGAGGCAAGGAAGGGGAGCAGCTTAGACAAGAACCTAGTGTAAAGGAACCATTGACATGGACAACAAGTGGGATTGACATTGGCGGGGAATGGGTTGGAGAGGAGGGAGACAGAGTGGAGCAAAAAGAGAATTGATGTAATACAACAACAATAAAATTAAAAAAAAAAAAAAAAAAAAAAAAAGGCAGTCCCATTTTTAGTTTTTTGAGGAAACCCCATACTGTTTTCCACAGTGGCTGCACCAGCCTGCAATCCCACCAACAGTGCAACAGGGTTCCCTTTGCCCCACATCCTCACCAACACTTGTTGTTTGTTGATTTGTTAATGACTGCCATTCTGATGGATGCGAGGTGGTATCTTATTGTGGTTTTAATTTGCATCTCTCTGATGACTAGTGATGTTGAGCATTCTTTCATATGCCTCTGGGCCCTTTGTATATCTTCCTCAGTGAGTTGTCTATTCAGGTCCTATGCCCATTTTTTAATAGGGCTGTCTGTCTCCCTGGTGTTGAGTCGCATTAGTGCTTTCTGTATTTTGGAGATCAAACCCTTGTCTGAGGTATCATTGGCAATTATGTTTTCCCACACAGTAGGTTCCCTTTGAATATTGTTGGTGTTTTCTTTAACTGAACAGAAACTTTTCAATTTGATATAGTCCCATTTGTTGATTTGTTCTTTTATTTCCTTTGCCCTTGGTGAAATATCAATAAACATATTTCTGCTTAGGATATCCAAAAGTTTACTGCCTATATTTTTCTCCAGTACCTTTAGAGTGGCACTGCTTAAGTTTAAATCCTTTATCCATCTTGAGTTTCTTCTGGGATATGGTGTAAGTTGGTGGTCTAGTTTTATCTTTTTGCATGTTGCTGTCCAGTTCTCCCAACACCACTTGTTGAAGAAATTGTTTTTACTCCACTCACGTTCCTTCCCCCTTTGTCAAATATTAATTGACCATAGAGTCCTGGGTTGATCTCTGGGCTCTCTATTCTGTTCCATTGATCTATATGTCTATTCTTATGCCAGTACCAGACAGTTTTGTTGACATTAGGTGTGTAGTAATATTTGAAGTCTGGTATTGTGATTCCTCCTACCTTGTTCTTCTTTCTTAAGATTGCTGAGTCTATTTGTGGGTGTTTTTGGCTCCATATAAATTTTGACATATTATTTCTATTTCTGTGAAGTACATAATTGGTATTTTAATTGGGATTGCATCGAATCTATAGATTGCTGTAGGTGGTATGGACATTTTAATGATGTTAATTCTTTCCATCCGTGAACATGGTATATGCTTCTATTTATTTATATATTTCTTGATTTCTGTCTTCAATGTGTTTGTAGTTTCCCCAGTAAAGGTCCTTTACCTCCTTGGTTAAGTTTATTCCTAGGTACTTTATTTTTCTTGTTGCTATAGTAAATGGGATTTGTTTTCTTGCTTCTATTTCTGATGTTTCATTATTGGTATACAAAAATGCTTTTGATTTCTGGATATTGACTTTATACCCAGCTATTTTGCTAAATTTACTTATTAGGTTGAGTAAATTTTTAGTGGAGCCAATCGGGTTTTGTATGTACACTATCATATCATCTGCAAATAATGACAATTTGATTTCCTCCTTTCCAATTTGGATACCTTCGATTCCCTTTCCTTTTCTGATCGCTATGGCAAGAACTTTCCAAGACGATGTTGAACAGAAGTGGAGAAAGTGAACAGCTTTGTCTCATTCCTGATCTTAGGGGGAAAGCTTTTAGTTTTTGCCTATTGAGTATGATGTTGGCTTCAGGTTTCTCATAGATGGCCTTTATGATGTTGAGGTATGCTCCCTCTATTCCCATTTTGCCAAGGGTTTTATCATAAATGGTTGCTGTACTTTATCAAATGCTTTTTCAGCATCTATTGATATGATCATATGATTTTGTCTTTCAATTTGTTATGTGATATATTACATTTATTGATTTATGAATGTTGTACCATCCTTGCATCCCTGGGATGAAACCCACTTGGTCATGGAGTATGATCTTTGTAATGTACTGCTGAACCCAGTTGGCCAATATTTTGTTGAGAATCTAAGCATCTTTGTTCATCAGAGGTATTGGCCTGTAGTTTTCTTTCTGTTTTTTTTTTTTTTTTTAATTTTATTGTTGTTGTATTATATCCATCCTCTTTTTTCTCCCCTCTGTCCCCTCCCTACACACCCATTCCCCCCAAAGTCAATCCCACCTGTTGTCCATGTCCATGGTTCCTTTATACTAGGTTCTTAATAGTAGTTTTCTTTCTTAGTTGTGTCTTGACCTTTTTTTAAGATTAGAACAATATTGTCCTCATAGAAAGAATTTAGGAGTCTCCCCTCTTCCTGGATGTTTTGGAATAAGTTGAGAAGGATAGGAGTTAGTTTTTCTTAAATGTTTGGTAAAATTCACCTGTGTAGCCATCTGGTTCAGGGCTCTTGTGGTTTGGGAGATTTTTAATTACTTCTTCAATTTCACTGGTTGTTATTGGCCTATTCAGGCTTTCTGCTTCTTCTGGTTTCAGTTTTGGTAAATTATACATTTCCAGAAATATGTCCATTTCTCCCATGTTGTCATATTTCTTGTCATATTGTTGTTTGTAATAATTTCTTACAATCTTTTGTATTTCTAAAGTATCAGTTGTGATTTCTTTTCTGTCATTTCTGACTCTGTTTATTTGGGTTCTCTCTCTCTTTTTCTAGATGAGTCTGGATAAAGGCTTGTCAATTTTGTTTATTTTTTCAAAGAACCAGCTTCTGGACTTGTTGATTCTTTGAATGGTATTTTGAGTCTCGAAGCTATTTAGTTCTGCTCTGATCTTGATGATTTTCTTCCTTCTATTTGCTCTGAGCTTTGTTTGTTGTTGCTCCTCTAGTTCTTGTAGCTTTATGGTTAGTTTGTTTCTATAAGGTTCTTGTGACCTTTTTAGGTAGGTCAGTATTGCTATAAATTTCCCTCTGAGCACTGCCTTTGTTGTGTCCCACAGGTTCTGGAGTGTTGTTTGTTCATTGTTATTTGTTTCCAGGAACTTTTTTGATTTCATCTTTGATCTCATTGTTAACCCATTCTTTAGTTAAAAGCATTTTATTCAGTCTCCATGGGTTAGAGTATTTTTGGGTTTTTCCCTTGAGATTGGTTTCCAGTTTCAAGCCATTGTGATCTGAGAAGATGCTTGGTATAATTTCAATTTTCCTGTATTTGTGGAGGCTTGTCTTCTGATCTACCGTGTGGTCTATCTTAGATAATGATCCATGTGCACTTGAAAAGAATGTGTATTTTGCTTCTTTGGGGCGAAAGACTCTGTATACATCAGTTAGGTCCATTTCCTCTAAAGTGTTGTTCATTGCCACAACAACTTTGGTGATTCTTTGTTTGGAAGATCTGTCCGTTGTTGATTGTGGGGTATTGAAATCCCCTACTATTAGTGTGTTGCTATCTATATCCTTCTTGAAATCCCCCATGATTTTCCTTTTATGTTTTGGAGCTCCTACAGTGGATGTGTATATATTTATCAGAGTTATTTCTTCTTGATGTATTGTTCCCTTAAGTATAATGAAATATCCTTCTTGATCTCTTTTATGACCTTCATTGTAAAATCTATTTTGTCTGAAATAAGTATTGCTATTCCAGCCTTATTTTCATGTCCACTTGCTTGATATATATTTTTACATCCATTCAATTTCAATCTGTGTTGATATTTTGTTCTGAGGTGGGTCTCTTGAGGGCAGTACATATGTGGTTCATGTTTTCTCATCCATTGGGCTACTCTATGTCTTTTGATTGGTGCATTTAATCCATTTACATTTAACGTTATTACTGATTGATACTTATTTGTTGCCATTTTCCCACTTTGAACCTATGTTTCTCTTTGGCTCTCTCTATTTCTTCATTTTTTTAAAATTTATTTTTAAAGAAGAATATTTAGCATTTCTTGCAATGCTGGTTTGGTAGAGATGTATTCTTTTTGTCTTCTTTTGTCTGAGAAACTCCTTATTTCTTCTTCCATTTTAAATGAGAGCCTTCCTGGGTAGAGTATTCTTGGTTGCAAGCCTTTGTTTCCCATTACTTGAAATATTTATTGCCATTCCCTTCTGGCTTAAATTGTTTCTGTTGAATAGTCATTTGATAGCTTTATTGGAGGCCCCTTATATGCTATTTGCTGTTTCTCTCTTGATGCTTTCAGGAGTCATTCTTTGTCTTTCAAATTTGCCATTTTAATTATGATGTGCCTTGGAGTTGGTCTGTTTGTTTTAATCTTCATTGGGACCCTCTGTGCTTCCTGAACTTGAGTAACATTTTCATTCATCATGTAAGGGAAATTTTCTATCATTACATTTTTGAATAGGTTTTCCATTCCTTATTTCTCTTCTTCTTCTGGTATCCCTATGATACAGATGTTATTACATTTCATGTTGTCCTGTAGCTCTCTTAAAACATCTTTATTCTTGTTCAGTCTTTTTTCATTCTCTTGTACTGTTTTAGAGTATTTATTTGTCTATGTTTTCCTCTAACTCACTGATTCGGTCCTCTGCTTCCCCTAGCCTACTGTTGTTTCCTTCTACTGTATTCTTCAATTCTGAAATTGTATTCTTCATTTCCTCCTGGTTCTTACTGATAGTTTCTAAGTCCTTTTTGATGCTGGTGTAGCTCTCAGTAAGTTTCTTATAACTGCCCTGGAGTTTTTTGTAGTTCCCCTGGAGTTTGTTTATAGTTTTCTTTGGGCTGGCTGAGCTCATCGACCTTCTCTATTATCATTCTTTTGAATTCCATATCTGATAGTTTGTTTACCTCTTTTTCATTTAGTAATCTTTTTGGCTATTCTTCTTTTCTTTTTGGTGATGGACTGATCCCCCCCCCCCATATTGGGTATCTGTTGTTGCTTTTTTTTTTTTCTTGGATTAATCTGCTTTGCTTCCCTGCCTTTGTGGAGCACCCTTCTGTATTAAATTTGTGGAGTTCAGTGTTGCAGTTTCCTAATTTCACTTGTTGCTCTTGCGGTGGCCTTTATGTCATTATCTTGGGCTGTCTGGTTGTATTCTGGATTGGTTTGTATGTTGCTCCTTTTCTTCCAGTTGGCTGATTGAGAGACACTCCTTCTATCCTTTCTCATACACTGTTTTTGAGCTGCTCCTAAAACAGAACCACCAGTCCAGGCAAAATAACCTTTGAAGATATCTCTCTCTTTTACTTCCCCTTTTGATTGCTTATGAATATAACTATATAACCATACCCTCCAGGGTAATCCCCACTCTTAATTACACCCTCAGCTGCATCCGAGCCAGTCTTAATAGGGATGTAGATATATTAAGACTGTAGTACAAGGGAAAAAATGATTAAGTTGACTAAAGTATAGATATTTTTGACGGGTGCTGCAGAGTAGCAAAGATAGCAGGGATACAAGAGAGAAAACCAACTTTTCTATTCTATAGAAATGAGGAGAGGGAAAATCAGAAAGCCTCAAGTAGGAGTGAACAGTATAAGCCTATATATATAGTTGCCTCATCTACCTCCCTGTTCACCCTTTAATGATCCCTGATTGGTCCAGGTGGAGCCAGGATCTGTGTGCTTTTAGCAGAAATTAAAAAAGAAAAAAGAAGAAAGGGGGGGGAGAAAAGGGGGAGTTTAGGTGGCTGGGGAGAAGAGGAATACTTAGATTGAGGACTGGGATTGAGTTGTGTCAAGAGAGTAAGTACAGTTTAAATTGAGAGTAGGAGGAGGGTCTTGAGTATTTAGGTGGATTGAGATAGGGGAGGAGTTGGGATACACTATGGTATAAACAGTATTCACTTAAAATGCACTAATTATGATTCTTGGAAGTAACTTTTGTAAAGGACTTGTTAGGAAATAATAGTTCATGTAGCTGTTGGTGTAACTGAGGTGCTTGAGATTAGCAGCAATCCATTTCCTGAGTCTGCCTCTTTTTCTTGGTCAAGTCTCTGCAGTCTGCAGTCTAGCTCTGTGGTCTTGGAGTGGCAGGGCCTATGGCTGTCACAATCAGGGCTGATTCTGAGTGTCAGTCCCCAGGTAGGCTGGACCTCCAGTAGCCTAGCTGGGTTTCTGTGCTGCTGGTGTTTTAGGGGCCTTCCTTCTCTCACTGGTTCTGTGTGAACACCAGCAGGTGCTTCTGTGGTGTCCATGGCTGCTCCTCCCCCTCCAGCTCCTGGAGGAGGTTCCTGCCTGGGATGGGCACCTGGCTCCAACTCAGGGTGTCCTACAACCTTGGTGTCTCTGGTTATGGCTGTCCCTACCCCCACAGCTTCTGGAAGAAGTATCCCCTATCTGCTAACAGTGCCTGTCTCCCTTGGGCCAAGGCTAACCCTCCAGGCAGTTTAGCTCTTTGAGGAGTTTTTCACTGCTGCCTCTCTGATGCTTGCCTGGGTCCCCTGGGAGTCTGCAGTGCAACTGGGGCTACTCTTCCCCCTCCAGCCTTTTTTCCCTGCAATTATCATGCCACTTACACCAGCTGCAAGTTCCTGGTGTACAGTTTGGAGTTCCCATGGGGGCCTTCATTGGTGTGGGTGAGCGGGGCTGGGCCCGGAGCTGGGCCCTCCCCCTTACCAGTGCTCTGAGCAGCCCTATCCCTGGTGGGCCAGAGGCAGAACTTCATATCTTTGTGGGAGCCTGAGTGCTGGTGGGGTTGCACGGTGTTGGGCCTCCCCCTTGCCGGGGCTCCAAGCTGCCCGTTTCCCAATGGTGAAGCGGCCCCATTTTTGGCACTCTCGCCACTCTGGGGGGTGATCTTCTCAGGTCCCCCACTCCTGCTCCCTGCAGGTCTCTTCTCATTTGCCTCTGGCCCAGTGAGGAGCTTCCTCTCTCTCAGCCTCTGGAGCAAGGCTCTCACACAGTCCCTCCCCTGCAAGAGTTCAATTCCTCGTTCCCTCCAGTGTTTGCACTCACTGTCCACACTTCATTGCTCAGGTTTCTAGTCACCAGGGAGTCTCGAGCTGTCTTCAGTTAGGATCCCCTTTGGGTAGAGCTGCCACTGCCCAGAGCCAACCTCAGCCCTCCAGCAGGTTTAGAACTATCTCACCTGCTCTCCTGTAGGTCTCTGCTGCCTCTGAACTATGCTCCCCTGAGTCCAGATGCTTACCACTCCAATTCTTAGGGACATGCAGACATCTCATGCTCCCTATCCTGTCCTTCAGCTGCTCTGGCACTTGAGAATGCCATCAGCACTGCTCTCTACTCTGTCCTGCTTTTCTTTCTTCTGCTATTGAGTCTCTTCTTCAAACCACCCCATGGTTTTATATATTTTTTATTATTAAAGGATATTTATTGTGCAATGTATTATAGATTCAAAAGTGTGAGCATGGGACATACCCTCCCACCAGACTTCATCATAACACTTTCTTTAGGACATTCCCCATTCTGTCCACAACACCAGATGGCTCTCTGGTAAAATAATCACATATATTTAAAGAATAGTAAAATAAATGTATAATGAATAGAACATTCCTGTATTTTAGCATCCCTGTGTGCACTGACAATGGCTCTCACCCCTAGCCCCCAACAACTATTGTGAAGTTTGTATTTATCACCCTGTGCATTGTATAGCTTAGGCATATCCATTGTTTAGACTTTCTGTTTTTTCAAAATTAATTTTATATAAATGGAATTAAACCTGTATATTCCTCTGTAACTTAATTCTCTTGGGTGACATTATTTCAGAGATTCACTCACTTTGTGGTGTGTTCTATAGTTCAAGCATTTTCACCATTGTGTGGACTTTCGTTGTTTGACTACACTGCTATGTATTTGTTCATTCTGTTGTAGGTGGCCATATAAATTGCTTCCAGGACTTTTTTTTCAGTTCAAGAACAATGTTGCTATGGATATTTCAGACACATTTCCTGGGACACATACTTTTCTGGGATGTAGGGGTTAGTTTCGTGGTCATAGGAATGATGATTCAGAGTGTTCCCCAGCAGAGACTGAGACCCTCCTCCTGTTTTCATATTATTCTTGCCTGTGGCCCCTCCATTCCCCTTTCTTCTCCCTGTTTCCTGATAAGGTGAAATTTAGATATGTGTTGGTGTACTTGCTGAGTTTGATCAGAGCCACCTGGTGTTGCAGCCAGAGCAAGGGAATGTCCTTAAAAAATGTTATGATGAAATCTGGTGGGAGGATAGGTCTTATGCTCACCTCAACCTAAGCAGGCTATTCTTGGGGGTCCAGTTCTGCCCTTCCTTGTTATCCAGCTATGCTCTGCCCTTCCCTAACAGGTGCACCATCCAAAATACAACTCCTGGTTGAAGAAATCAAGGTGTTCTCTCTTCAAGGGAGCCTCTTTCCCTCTTGGGGTTCAGCCTGCTTCAGAGCAGACAGCTTCCCCCAACCCAACATTAGCTCTGAGCTTCATCTGTCCTCAATGCTTGGTTCTAACTTCTGTGGATAGCTGGAAAATGTGGGGATTAGATTCTTTGTTGCTGGTTTTCCAGGTGGTTTGTAAACATCCCAAGGAAATGTTTCTCAGTATTGAACGAGGCCCCTACACAAGCTGAAATTGTATGAGCAATAAACCCTTCTGGCCCCATGCCAACAGGAATGTCCCAGCTGTTTCCCTGGAAGAAAGTACAGAATCCCTGATATTATCCTCTCCTCTTCTCTCTCTCACCTGGGGGATATCAGGCAGATGTGGTTGGGTTCGGGTAGCTAGGGTTTCTAAGGGAAGACCCGCCTTCCTGTTTCTGACAACACCCTATACAGGCTCTGGATTCCTGGTGGTTTCTGTGGTTGTGGGGACTCAGAAAGTTATTCTTTGAGGTCCTCACCACTGGTGGCCCCTGCTGATGTAGATATGCATGCCTATGATTGGGGTGAGGGCAGGCAACTCAGGCTGGTGTGTATGTGTCACAAAGATGACAATCACAGCCATTTTCAGCATAGCAGTCAGACACTTCTGTGCCCAGTGAAGAATCACAGGGGACATGTCCTCACATGAAGTTCTTTTTATGAAGGGGGAAGACCCTTGTCAGATACCTTTCCACCTACCAGGATTGGTCTGTACCCCTATTAGCTGTGATGGGGGCTGGGAAAGTGAATATCTAGTATTTATCATCCTCAGCAGGGGAAGGTAGACTCTGTCTTCAGGAAAGAAGGGGTCAAGGATAGCTGTGAGTCGGCAGAGGTGGACCTTGAAAGTTGAGTTGCAGTTCACTAGTACAAAAAAAGAGGATGGCATAGGCTGAGGGACCTTTATTCACATTCAGCAGCCTCCATTCACCACCACCCTCCCAGGTGTGTGAAGGTCTGAGATAGAGGAGGAGAGAAAAGGGGCTGAGGAATAAATCCTGGGTGGCTCATGGCTTTGGGGACATCATCACAACCCTTGCTGAGCTCATTCTTCTGTTCCAAAGAGTGGGTCACAGGATCTCTTACCTAATACTGTGTGTGGATTCAGTGGATTAAATGCCTACAGGGTTTGGTACATATTAGAAAGTGCTCCAGATCCATGCACTTGACATTCAAGCTGTGGTTACAGCACACAGCCAAGAACAGGGCAGGAAGGTTCTGCCCTCCTGGAGCTGTCATTCCAGAGGGACCTTTAAAGAAAGTTAGCAGTATAGTGTATCAGGAACCATGGCAGGCTTCACATCTTATGTCTGGAAGTCAGGAAGGACTTCTCTAAGGAGGTGACAAAGGACTGATACCTAAGTGACAAGGAGGAGCCAACAAGGCAAAGATCTGGAGCAAAGCACTTGGGAAGAAAAGTCAGAAAGATGAAGGCCTTGAGGGAGAAAAATGCTGGCACATTCCAAGAAACTGAGAAGGTGAATGTGGCTGGAGCAGAATGTGTGTGTGTGTGTGTGTGTGTGTGTGTGTGTGTGTGTGTCTGAGTGCGCTCACGCTTCAAATCAAGAATGGTGGAGGGGTGGAGAGAAGAGCTGCCATCTTGAACAGCAAGATCCAAATGAGCTTTGTGGTTTCTCAGCCCTGACAGCAAGCTGAGCCCTGACCAGGGTGCTGAAAGGCTAGCACAGGGCTGTGACTAGAGCTGACACCTTGAGAGGCAACACACCCTATTGCTCAGCAACCTTGGGCAAGCCACCAAGCTTCTCTCTGAGCAGCTTTCTCCTTCATAGCAGGGGGGGGCGGGGTAACAGCACCCATAACTCAGAACTGTTAGGGAAGAGAAGGGTGTGACTCAATGTGGGCTCCCATCACAAGTCAGTGGCTATGGTTAAGCTCCCTGCACTATATTTCCTAGCTCTGCCACCTAGACAATTCTCTTGCCATCTCTGAGCTCCAACTCTGTTTCCTGTCACAGAGGAAGAGACAGCAATGCTTCATGGGCATGGTGCTGGGAAGATGGGGTGAGGGAGTGAGTGTCAAAACTGTGCCCCTCCCCCAAGGCAGGGAGTGCTGAGTGCTTGAATTCCAGGGCCTTTATTGCATTAGTTGGGATGGGCACCAGAAACTTAGCTTTGTGGTGGAGTTTCTCTCTTCTTGAAGTTAGCATGCCCCTCATTTATTGGGGTTGGCACACCTCACTGTTTTGCAACCTACAGATGGACTTAAGTGCACAGGTGGTGCTCTCCTGGGAACTTTCCTCCCTGAGTGAGTATCTGGGAGCATGATGGTAATAGCAGGAGAAAAGTGTTATAAGAAAGCCAGTGAGATCCTCCCCCCAGGACCAATCTGAAAATATAACTAAGTTGTGGGAAAATCATCCAGAATAACCAACTGAACTATAGCTGGAGAAGCCTTATAAACACAGACATACAGAAGAAGCCACACCACCACAATGTGACTGGTACAGAGTGTGGAGGAAATGTGAGAGAACTGGCTGGGCTCCCACAGGTGGAAGCTGAAGTGTTGGAGGGAAATTTCAGTGGCTAAGGATTCCTTCTGACAAGTGTGGTATCTAAATCCCATGGTAGGCTCCCCAGCCTACAGCATCAGAATCAGAAAGGAACCCAAATAGCATTCAGCTGCAAAAAGCAACAAGGTACCTATCTGCCGGGGAGAGACATAGAGAGCCTCTTAAGGGGTGAATACATCAAATTTTCTTTGCAGCCTCTTACCTTAGGATCCAGCAAAGGTAGGGCAGAATGGGCTAGAGATGTTTGAGGGGAGTTTGGGGTTGGTGGCTTTGGAGAGAGAACTGGGGGAGCAGCCTATAGGATCCCTGTGCTGTATCATCCCGTCTTGCTCAGTCAGAACCCCTGTCTCCAAGTGGCATCACCTGAGAAGAACCAATAGCTCCACCTACAGGGTTTACTCTGCCTTATCCCTGTGGTGCTTAAGCCTGACTACTGATTATAGTTTGACTAGATTAGCAACCGATGGGACAGCCACAAACTGTAGATTGCTGATGGTCTCCAACAGGCTGCTTAAGGCCAGACTGGGACACCATCTGACAACACCAGGGGACGGATCCAGAAAGAATAGAAAGTTGTAAACACTAAATACTACTGAGATGAATTCCACTGTGGTCTTCTTCATGATTTGCATTATTTTCTCTCCTTTATAGCTTTTTAACATTCATTTTTTGTCCTTCAAGTTTCTGCATATCAAGACACTAGTTTTTATATTACAGTTTATTTCAAGTCTCATATTTTGCTTCTCTCTTCTCTTATTCATTTTACATTCTTATTTCCTCTTATTTTTATTTTAAATTCCATTTTCTCTCTTGCTATAATTTGTTTCCATCCTGCGCTATTACTATTTCTCCACTCTCCAGCTTCTCAAAACCATTTTTCTTATTATCAGTCATCTCACATTCCTTTTCCCATTCTTAAAATACCCTTATTCTCTCTCCAGCTTTATCCATCTTTGCTCATTGGTTGTGAATCTGGTGGTTATTGTTGCATTTTTAAAATGTTATTTCTAGATCTTCACTATTTCTGTATTTCAGATTAAACTTTTACCATTCCTCTCTTCTACTGCATTTTTCTTCCTTCTTCCCTTTCTTATTTTTATTTTAAATTTGAATTTCCCTCTGTATTAATCTGCTTTTCATTCCTCACACTTTGTAATCCTTCTCCATCAACTCAAAATCACTTCCCTTTTCTCTAGACATCTCTTAAGCTTTTCTTTCTTTCTTTCTCTTTCTTTTTTCCCTTTTATTCTCATCCTACAAATATTAGTATTTGCTCATTGGTAGTTGATAATGCTGTGGTGGAACTTTTTCTCCAAATTGGTTCTTACATTTTTCTTTCCTTTTTCTTTTTCTTTCTTTCTTTTTCTTCTTCTTTTTTTTTTTTCATTTTGGTTCTCTCTCTCTCTTCATATATGTACAAAGTTATTGCCACTTTATTGCACACACCTTACTTCTTTCTGCCTTCTTCACTCCCTTATTTTATAATATAAATTTTACTTTATTTCTCATTTGACTTGTCCCTATTCTCTATACTTATAATTGCTCCTCCTTCTACCCTCTCAAAATAATTTTTCTTTCCATTAGTTATCTCATATTCATTTCCCTTCCTTATAGTGTCTTAATAATTTTACATCTTTATTAATATTAGCTCACTTGCTATTGATAGTGTGACTGTTGGTGGGTGTTATTTTCATGGGTATGGATTTCTTTCCATGACTGTTTGGTTTCGTTCTGCCAGAACCTGTACAATAGCATACAAGAAGTGGTGGTCAGAGTGACTCTCAGTCAGCCAGCCAGAGGAAAGGACCCACCAAAGGATGACCCAACAATAACCAGAACCAAATTACAACCAGAGAGCCCACATAAATGGCATAAAGGGCAACAAGTTCAGGTGATCAAGAAGACTACACCACTGAAGTCCACAGATATCCTAACACAGAAGATCACACCACTAAGAGAGAGAGTCAATGCAAATCAATTGGAGAAGCAGAAACAAACAAGAGTAGCCTGAAATGGGGAGACAGAGAAACAACCTCCAATAGAAAGAAAAGGAGGAATCCCCAGAAAGAGTGTTAAATTAAATAGAGGCAAGCAAACTAACAGACATTGAATTCAAAAAAATAGTTATAAGGATGCTCAGTGAGCTCTGTGAGAACTACTACAAAGAACTCCAGGGAAACTTCAAAAAACTTACTGCAAACTATACCAGCATTAAAAATGATATAGAAAATATCAGTAAGAGCCAGGAGGAAATGAAGAGTATGATATCTGAAATGAAGAACAGGGTAGAAGAAATTAAAGGCAAGCTAGATGAAGCAGAGGATCAGACTGGCAAACTGGAGGACAAGATGAAAAAAAATAGTCCAGGCAGAACAACAAAATTAAAAGTCTGAAAAACAACAAAAACAATTTAAAGGAGCTTCAGGAAAACATAGAACATAATGATTTCTGTATCATCAGGGTACCAGAAGGAAAAGGTGAGGAACATGGAGTAGAAGACCTGTTGGAAAAAGTAATGACAGAAAGCTTTAACTTGAGAGAAAAATTCATGCATGTCCAGGCGGCACAGAATATCCCAAACAAGATAAACCCAAAGAAGTGCACCCCAGGACACATTATATTAAAGTGGCAAAATTCAAAGATAAAGAGAAAATTTTAAATGTAGCAAATGAGAAGTAGCTAGGAACATAAAAGAGGTCTCCAATAAGGCTATCAGCTGATTTTCTCAGCAGAAACACTACAAGCCAGAAGTGAATAACAATAAATATCCCATGTAATGAAAAACAATGAACTTCCACCAATACTACTCCACCCAGCAAGGCTCTCATTTAAAATACAAAGCAAATTAAGGCATTTCCCAGGCAAAAAAGGGCTAAAAATGTATCTCTACCAAATCAACATTGCTAAGGATGCTAAGGGGTCTGCTTTTAGAAGATGGAGAAACAGAGTCAGGGAGGGACACAGGCACAAAGGGGAAAATGACAATGAATAAGTACCTATGAACAATAACCTTAAATGTAAATGGATTAAATGCTCTACTCAAAAGATATAGGGTAGCCCTGGCTGGTAGCACAGTGGGTAAGGAACCGGCCTGCAAATCCAAAGGTCGCAGGTTCGATTCCCTAGCCAGGACACATAACAAGGTTGCAAACCAGGTCTCCAGTCAGATCTGTGGCTGGAGTCAGGTGAAAGACAACCATACATTGATTTCTCTCTCCCTCTCTGCCTCTCTCCCTTCCCCTCTTTCTAGAAATAATTAAATAAAATCTTAAAAAAAAAAAAAAAGATATAGGCTAGCTGAATGGATAAGAAAACATAATCCCCATATATACTTTCTACAAAAGACCCATCTCAGAACAAAAGACCTACACAGACTGAAAGTGAAGGGATGGAAAACTATTTCAAGCAAACAGACATGAAAATAAAAGCTGGGGGAGCAATACTTATGTCAGACAAAATAGATTTCCAAACAAAGTCCATGAAAATAGACAAAGGACACTTTATAACACATAGAAGAATAATGCATCAAGAAGACAGAACCTTTGTAAACATATATGCACCCAACACAGAGGAACCCAAATATATAAGGAAAATCTTGAACGACTTCAAGAAAGATATGGATAGCAACACATTCATAATAGGGATTTTAACACCCCATTGTCAACAATGGATAGATCTTCCAAGCAAAGAAGCAACAAGAATAATGTGGCATTGAACAGCGCTCTAGATCAAATGGACATAATTTAAATATTCAGAAAGTAGCAAAATATACATTCTTTTGAAATGTACATGGAATATTTTCATAAATAGACCACATGATAGAATGCAAAACAAGCCTCAAAAATTTCAAGAAAAGCCCTGGCCAGTGGCACAGTGGATAAGGCACTGGACTGCAAACCCAAAGGTCGCAGGTCCAATTCCCCAGCCAGGGCACATGACCAGGGTGCAAGCCAGGTCTCCAGCTAGGTCCATAGCTGGAGGCAGGTGAAAGGCAACCACACAGATGTCTCTCTGCCTCTCTGCCTCTCTTCCTACCCCTCTCTCTAAAAATAATAAAATCTTTTTTAAAAATTCAAGAAAAATTGAACTTATGCCAATCATCTTATCAGATTACAATGGTTTGATACTAAAACCAATGTCAAAGAAAAATTCAAAAGCATTTGAATTTATGGAGACTGAATGGCATGCTATTAAACAATGAATGAAGAAGTCAAACAATTTTTATAAACAAATGAAGATGAACACACAATGGCCCAATAACTATGGGACACAGAAAAGGCAGTCTATGAGCAAAGTTCATAGCAATATAGGCCTACCTAAAAAAAAGAAAAATATCAAATAAACAATCTAACTGTATATCTACAAGAACTAGGGGGTAGAGTGGGTAGGAGGTGGGGAACTAATTAATATTAGAGCAGAAATAAATGCCATAGAGATTAAAAGGACAATTCAAAGGATCAATAAATCAAGGAGCAGATTTTTTGAAAAGATAAAATTAGCAAGCCTTTAATAAGGCTTATTAAGAAAAAAAAGAGAGAAGACCTAAATAAATAAAAATCAGAAACAAAAGAGGAGAAATCACAACCAATATCACAAAAATACAAAGGATTGTAAGAAAGTACTACAGACAACTATATGCCAAGAAATCTGATAACCTAAGGGAAATGGACAAATGTCTAGAAATATATAATCTTCCAAAAAATCAAGAAGAATTATGAATCCTGGGTACATCAATAACAACTAATGAAATTGAAGGAAGAATAAAAAAAAAAAAAAACAAAAACCTCCTGGCACACAAAGCCCTGGACTGGACAGCTTCACAGGCAAATTTTACCAAACATTTAGGGAAGAACTAACTCCTATCCTTCTCGACCTATTCCAAATAACTAAAGAAGATTGGAGACCCCCAAGCTCTTTCCATGAGGCCAGCACTATCCTAATTACAAAACCAAGTCAAGACACAACACAGAAAGATCTCTGGTGAACACAGATGCTAAAATCCTCAACAAAATTGGCAAACCAGATCCAGTAATACATTAAAAAGATCACACAACATGATCAAGTAAGATTCATTCCAGGGATGTAAGGATGGTATAATATTTGTAAATCAATAAAAGGAATATATCACATAAATGAAAGACAAAAATGTTACTAATGTTACTATCATGTGAATAGATGCTGAAAAGGCATTTGATAAAATATAGCACCCATTTCTGATATAAACACTCATCAAAGTGGAAGTAATGGAAGCACACCTGAACATAATAAAGGCCACAGATGAGAAACCTACAACCAACATCACAATCAATGGGCAAAACTAAAAGCTTTTTTCTCACAGATTGAGGACAAGAAAAACAGTTTCTACTTTCACCCTTTTATTCAGCATAGTGTTGGAAGTTTTAACCATTGCACTCAGAGAAGAAAATGAAATAAAAGTCATCCAAATTGGAAATGAGGAAGTAACACCACCTTTATTGCAGGTGACATGATAATGTGTGTAGAAAACCCTATAGACTCCATCAAAAGAAAACCTTGACCTTATAAGTGAATTTGACAAAATAGCAAGACACAAAGTTAATATTCAAAACTTGAAGGTATTTTTGTACATCAATGATGCAATATCAGAAACAGAAATTAGGGGGAAAAGATCCCACTCACTGTAGCAACAAGAAAAATAAAATACCTAGGGATAAACTTGGTCAGAACACTGGAGAAAGAAATTAAGGAAGATGCAAATAAATGGAAGCATACACCATATTCATGGATTGGAAGAAATAACATCAACAAATCAACAAACAACAAGTGTTGACAAGGATGTGGGGAAAAGGGAATCCTGGTGTACTGTTGGTGGGAATGCAGAATGGTGTAGCCACTCTGGAAAACAATATGGAGTTTCCTTTAAAAACTAAGAGTGGAATTGCATTTTGATCCAGCAATTCCACTACTAGGACTATACACAAAGAATCCTGAAACACCAATTTATGAGAACCTATGTACCCCTATGTTCATAGCAGCACTATTTACAATAGCCAAGTTCTGGAAACAACCTAATTGCCCATCAGTGGATGACTGGATCAACATTGGTACATTTATACCATGGAATACTACACAGCAGATAGAAAGAAGGAACCCCTAATCTTTGCAACAACATTGATAGAACTAGAAAGTATGCTTAGAAGAAAGATGGCGACAGAGTAGAGAGCAGTGCTGATGATGTTCTCAAGTACCAGAGCAGCTAGAGGACAGGATAGGGAGCATGAGACATCTTCAGGTCCATAAGAACTGGAGCGGTCAGCATCTGGACACAGGGGAGTACAGCCCAGGGGCAGCGGAGACCTACAAGAGAGCAGATGAGGGGACTCTGGACTTAACAGCCCGCAGGCCGAGGTCAGCTCTGGGCAGTGGTGGCTCTACCCTGAGGGGCATCTCTAACTGAAGCAGCTCCAGGCTCCCTGGCTACTAGAAATCTGAACAGCAAAGTGTGGGCAGTGAGGGCAAATGCAGTAGGGAATGAGGAATTGAACTCCTGCAGGGGAGGGACTGTGTGAGAGACTCGCTCCAGCAAAAGGGAGAGGAAACTCCTCACAGGGCTACAGGCAGAGGATAAGAGTCCTGCAGGGAGAAAGAGCAGGGGATCCGGGAAGTGCACCGGCAGGGCAGCGAGAGGGCCAAAAATGGTGCTGCTGAGACACGGGGAAACAGCAGTTTAAAGCCCCTGCGAGGGGGGAGGCCCAGCCCTGTGCACCCACACAGGCCCCAAGACTCCCGAGGAAACTCCAAACTGTGAGCTGGGAACTAGTAGCGGGGGCAACTGACCCGCCCTTTGCTGACACAAAGACCGCAGTTGCCTGGGAGAGACGCATCACAGAGGCCCAGTAAAGGACTCCTCAGAGAGCTGGACGGCTTGGAGGACTGGCTCTCGCCTGTGGGAGCTGTGCAGTGTTGGTGGTCCCTGGGTAGTGTTGGAGGACCAAGGGCACTGTTGGTGGACTGGGACGGCCTCCTCCGGGAGCTGCAGAGGCAGGGCCAGTCATCACAGAAACCAGAGAAGTTGCAGGCTGCACTGCAGGGGTGCCAGGTGCCTATCACAGGCAGGAACCTCTGCCAGGAGTGGGAGGAGGCAGACTGCGAGCTGCATAATACCAGCAGCTCTAAAATCCAGCAAGGCTACTGAAGGCCCAGCATTCCTGGGGGCTGACACTCAGAATCATCCCTGACTGTGACAATCAGAAGCCCTGCCACACTAAGACCATATAGACTATAGACTGCAGAGACCTGACTAAGGAAAAGAGGCAGCCTCAGGAAATGGATTGCTGCTAATTTCAAGCATCTGCGTTATACCGAGAGATACATGAACTATTAATCTCCAACATATCCTTTTCAAAAGTTACTTCTCACATATTCTTAATCCCGCCCCATCTCAATCCACCTATATATCCAAGACACCCCCTCACCAATCTTGATTTAAAGTCTACACACTCTCTGGCTACAACCTATTACCAGTCCTCAATCAAAATATTCCTCCCTTCCCCAGCCACCTAAATCTTTCTTTATTCTTTTCTTCCTTTCTTTTTCTGCCCACCTTTTTTCCTTTTCTTTTCTTTTTTTCATGCACCTTTCTTTTTTTTTTTTTTTAAATTTTATTGTTGTTGTATTACATTCCATCCTCTTTTTGCTCCCCTCTATCCCCCTCCCCACCCACCCATTCCCACCAAAGTCAATCCCACCTGTTGCCCATGTCCATGGTTCCGTTATACAAGGTTCTTGCCTAAGCTGCTCCCCTTTCTTGCCTCTGCCTAACCCCTCCCACCAACCCCCTTCCCCCTGACCACTGAAGGCCTATTCGTTGTATTCATATATTTGGTTCTGTTTTGCTTGTTGTTAGTTTTGCTCATTATTGTCCACAAATGGGTGAGATCATATGATAATTGTTCTTCACTGACTGGCTTATTTCACTAAGCATAATACTCTCCAGTTGCATCCATGTTGTTGCAAAGGGTACAATTTCCTTCTTTCTTTCTGCTATATAGAATTCCATTGTGTAAATGTACCAAAGTTTTTTGATCCAATCATTCACTGATGGGTACTTAGGCTGTTTCTAGCACTTGGCTATTGTAAATAGTACCACTATAAACATAGGGGTACATAGGTTCTTATGACTTGGTGTTTCAGGATTCTTTGGGGACAGTCGAAGTAGTGGAATTGCTGGATCAAAAGGCAGTTCCATTTTTAGTTTTTAAGGAAAGCCCATACTGTTTTCCACAGTGGATGCACCAGCCTACATTCCCACCAACAGTGTATTTGCCATTCTGACAGGTGTGAGGTGGTACCTTATTGTGGTTTTAATTTGCATCTCTCTGATGACTAGTGATGTTGAGCATTCTTTCATATGCCTCTGGGCCCTTTGTATATCTTCCTCAGTGAGTTGTCTGTTCAGGTCCTTTGCCCATTTTTTAATTGGGCTGTCTGTCTCCCTGGTGTTGAATCCCATTAGTTCTTTGTATATTTTGGAGATCACACCCTTGCCTGAGGTATCATTGGCAATGATATTTTCCCATACAATTGGTTCCCTTTGAATTTTGCTGATATTTTCTTTGGCTGAACAGGAACTTTTCAATTTGATATAGTCCCATTTGTTGGTTTGTTCTATTATTTCCTTTGCCCTTGGTGAAGTATCAGTAAACATATTTCTGCATAGGATATCCGAAAGTTTACCGCCTATATTTTTCTCCAGGACCTTTATGGTGGCACTGCTTATGTTTAAATCCTTTATCCATCTTCAGTTTATTTTGGTGTATGGTGTAAGTTGGTGGTCTAGTTTTATCTTTTTGCATGTTGCTGTCCAGTTCTCCCAACACCATTTGTTGAACAGACGGTTTTTACTCCACTGGATGTTCCTTCCCCATTTGTCAAATATTAGTTGACCATAGAGTTCCGAGTTAATATCTGGCTCTCTAATGTGTTCTATTGATCTGTATGTCTATTCTTATGCCAGTACCATGCTGTTTTGATGACAGTAGCTTTGTAGTATTGTTTGAAGACCGGTATTGTAATTACTCTTACCTTGTACTTCTTTCTCAAGATTGCGGTGGCTATTTGTGAGCGTTTTTGGCTCCATATAAATTTTTGAGGTGTTTTTTTCTATTTCTGTGAAGTCTGTCATTGGTATTTTAATTGGGATTGCATTGAATCTGTAGATTGCTTTGGGTAGTATGGACATTTTAATGATGTTATTTCTTCCCATCCATGTACATGGTATATGCTTCCATCAAGGAAAGAAATCTTCCTTGATTGCTTTCCTCACTGTTCTGTAGTTTTCTGAGCACAGGTCTTTTACCTCCTTAGTTAAGTTGATTCCTAGGTACTTTATTTTTCTTGTTGCTATGGTAAATGGGATTTCTTTTTTCACTTCTATTTCTGTTGTTTCATTATTGGTATACAAAAATGCTTTCGATTTCTGGATATTGACATTATACCCAGCTATTTTGCTAAATTTGCTTATGAGGTTGAGTAAGTTTTTGGTGGAGCCCATCGGGTTTTGTATGTACACTATCATATCATCTGCAAATAATGACAGTTTGACTTCCTCCTTTCCAATATGGATACCTTTGATTCCTTTTTCTTCTCTGATGGCTATAGCTAGAACTTCCAAGACAATGTTGAATAGAAGTGGAGAAAGTGAACAGCCTTGTCTCATTCCTGATCTTAGAAAGAAAGCTTTCAGTTTTTGTCCATTAAGTATGATGTTGGCTTCAGGTTTCTCATAAATGGCCTTTATGATGTTGAGGTATGCTCCCTCTATTCCCATTTTACTGAGGGTCTTTATCATAAATGGTTGCTGCACTTTATCAAATGCTTTTTCAGCATCTATTGATATGATCATATGGTTTTTATCTTTCAATTTGTTGATGTGGTGTATTACATTGATTGATTTACGAATGTTGTACCATCCTTGCATCCCTGGGATGAAGCCCACTTGATCATGGTGTATGATCATTGTAATATACTGCTGAACCCGGTAGCCAATATTTTGTTGAGAATTTTAGCATCTGTGTTCATCAGAGATATTGGCCTGTAGCTTTCTTTCTTAGTTGTATCTTGCCCTGGTTTTGGGATTAGAATAATATTGGCTTCATAGAAAGAGTTTGGGAGTCTTCCCTCTTCATGAATGTTTTGGTATAGTTTGAGGAGGATAGGAGTTAGTTCTTCTTTAAATGTTTGGTAAAATTCACCTGTGTGGCCATCTGGTCCAGGGCTTTTGTGCTTTGGGAGATTTTGAATTACTTCTTTAATTTCACTAGGTGTTATTGGCCTATTCAGGCTTTCTGCTTCTTCCGGGTTCAGTTTGGGTAGATTATACATTTCCAGAAATGTGTCCATTTCATCTAGGTTGTCATATTTCTTGTCATAGAGTTGTTTGTAGTAATTTCTTACAATCTTTTGTATTTCTGAGGTATCAGTTGTGATTTCCCCTCTTTCAGTTCTGATTCTGTTTATTTGGGTCCTCTCTCTCTTTTTTCTTGATGAGTCTGGATAAGGGCTTGTCAATTTTGTTCATTTTTTCAAAGAAACAGCTCCTGGACCATTTGATTCTTCGAATTGTAGTTTGAATCTCTGAGTTATTTAGTTCTGCTCTGATCTTGATGATTTCCTGCCTTCTACTTGCTCTGGGCTTTTTTTGTTGTTGTTCCTCTAGTTATTGCATCTTTGTGGTTAGGTCGTTTTTATAAACTTCTTGTAACCTTTTTTGGAAGGCCTGTATTGCTATAAATTTCCCCCTGAGAACTGCCTTTGCTGTATCCCATAGGTTTTGGGCTGTTGTGTGTTCAATGTCATTTGTTTCCAGGAACTTTTTGATTTCATCTTTGATCTCATTGCTTAAAAGCATGTTTTTCAGTCTCCATGAGTTAGAGAATTTTTGGGTTTGTCCCTTGAATTTGGTTTCTAGTTTCAAGCCATTGTGATTTGAGAAGAAACTTTGTATGATTTCAATTTTCCTATATTTGTGGAGGCTTGTCTTGTGACATACCATGTGGTCTATCTTAGAGAATGATCCATGTGCATTTGAAAAGAATGTTTATTTTGCTTCTTTAAGGTAAAAGAATCCATACACATCAGTTAGGTCCATTTCTTCTAGAGTGTTGTTCAATGCCACAACATCTCTGAGGATTTTTTGTTTGGAAGATATGTCCATTGTTGATAGTGGGGTATTAAAATCCCCTACTATTAGTGTGTTGCTGTCTATGTGTTTCTTAAAGTCTTCCATGATTTTCCTTATATATTTCGGAGCTCCTATGTTGGGTGCATATAAATTTATCAGAGTTATTTCTTCTTGATGGATTGTTCCCTTAAGTATTATGAAATGTCCATCTTTGTCTCTTTTAATGGCCTTCATTGTAAAATCTATTTTGTCTGAAATCCGTATTGCTACTCCAGCTTTTTTTTTTTCATGTCCATTTGCTTCATATATATTTTTACATCCCTTCACTCTCAATCTATGTCGATCTTTTGTTCTGAGGTGGGTCTCTTGAAGATAGCATATATGTGGATCATCTTGTCTTATCCATTCTGCTACTCTATGTCTTTTGATTGGTGCATTTAATCCATTTACATTTAAGGTTATTATTGATTGATACTTATTCATTGCCATTTTCTCCCTTTGTATCTGATTCCTCTTTGGCTTTCTCTGTTTCTTCATTTTATTTATTTATTTATTTTTAAAGCAGACCCTTTAGCCTTTCTTGCAATGCTGGTTTGGTAGAAATGTATTCTTTTAGTCTTTTTTTTTTTTTTTTTTTTTTTTTTTTTTTTTTTTCTTCTGGGAAGCTCCTTATTTCTCCTTCTATCTTGAATGAGAGCCTTGCTGGGTAGAGTATTCTTGGTTGCAGGCCTTTGTTTACCATGACTTGAAATACTTTTTGCCATTCCCTTCTGGCTTGAATTGTTGCTGTTGAATAATCATTTGATAGCCTTATTGGAGCTCCTTTATATGTTATTTGTTGTTTCTCTTGATGCTTTTAGGATTCTCTCTTTGTCTTTGAAATTAGCCATTTTAATAATAATGTGCCTTAGTGTTGGTCTGTTTGGGTTGATCCTCATTGGGACCCTCTGTGTTTCCTGAACTGGATTCATGTTTTCACTCATCACGTTAGGGAAATTTTCTATCATGACTTTTTGAACAGGTTTTCCATTCCTTGTTTCTCTTCTCCTTCTGGTATCCCTATGATACGGATGTTGTTACGTTTCATGTTGTCCTGAAGCTCTCTTAACCCCTCTTCAGTCTTGTTCAGCCTTTTTTTATTCTCTTGTACTGTCTTGGAGTATTTGTCTACATTATCCTCCAACTCGCTGATCCGGTCCTCTGCTTCCTCTAGCCTACTGTTGATTCCTTCTACTGTATTCTTCAATTCAGAAATTGTATTCTCCATTTCCTCCTGGCACTTATTGATAGTTTCCATGTCCTTTTTCATGCTGCTGTAGTTCTCAGTAAGTTCCTTGTAACTTCCCTGGAGTTCTTAGTAATTTCCCTGGACTTCTTTGTAATTTCCTTGGAGTTCTTGGTAGTTCTCCTGGAGTTGTTTACAGTTTTCTTTGATGTGGCTGAGCTCACTGAGCTTCTCTCTCATCATTCTTTTGAATTCCTTATCTGATATTCCAGGTGCCTCTGTTTCATTTTGTGTTCTTTCTGGGCATTCTTCCTTTCCTTTTGGTGCTGGACTGATTCTTTTTTTCCCCATTTTGGGTGTCTGTTCTTGTTTGCTCTTTATTTATTTATTTATTTATTTTTGTCCTTTCCTTTGCTCTGCTTCCTTGCCTTAGTTGAGCACCCTTCTGTGATAGGAGATATTTGGAGTTCCATGTTGCCGTCTCCCAGATTTTCTCCACTTGCTGTTCTTGGTGTGTCCTTTGTTTGGGCTGTCTGGTTGTATTCTGGGCCTGTGGGCTTTTAGCACAAAAAATAAATACAAAAACAAACAAATGAAAAAAAGCAAAAAAAAATAAAACAAAAAAAAACCCAGAAAACAAAAAAACAAACCAAACCAAACCGGCTAGAATATAGACTATAGACTGCAAAGTCCTGACCAAGAAAAAGAAGCAGCCTCAGGAAAGGGATTGCTGCTAATCTCAAGCACCTGAGTTATACCGAGAGCAATATGAACTATTAATCCCCAACATATCCTTTGCAAAAGTTACTTCTCACATATTCTTATCCCCCCCCATACCTCAAACCACCTAAATACCCAAGACCCTCCCCCCTACACTTGAATTGAAGTCTACTCACTCTGTGGCTACAAAGCATTCCCAGTCCTCAATCTAAGTATTCCTCCCTTCCCCCGCCACCTAAACCCATTCTTTATTCTTTTCTTCCTTCCTCTTTTTTTTTTTTTTTCTTAATTTTTCCTTTTCCTTTTCTTCCTGGTAAAGCCCACAGGTTCTGGCTCCACCTGGACCAATCAGAAATCATAAAGGGTGAACAGACACCTAAACCTGTTCTTTATTAATATTGACTTCTCTTTGTCTTGTGACTTTCTCCCTGTCCCCCCTTTTTTTTTTCCTTTTCTTCCTGGTAAAGCCCACAGTTTCTGGCTCCACCTGGATGAATCAGAAAGCATAAAGGGGGAACAGATACCTAAACCCTTTCTTTATTAATACTGATTTCTCTTTGTCTTGTGACTTTGTCCACTTTTTTTTCTTTCTTTCTTCTTTCGTTTCTCCCTGATAAAGCCCACTGATCCTGGCTCTGCCTGGACCAAACTGAGACCATAAAGGGTAAATAGACACCTAAACCCTTTCTTTCTTAATATTGATTTCTCTTTGTCTTGTGACTTTCTACATTTTTTTCTTCCTCCTTCTTCTTCTTCTTCTTTTTTACTTTGCTAAAAGCCCTCAGGTCCAAGCTTCACCTGGACCAGTCAGGGATTATTACGGGTGAACAGCAATTTAAACCCTTTGCTCTTATTATTATTATAATTTTTATTGGTTTTTTCCTTTTGTATTTTTTTTTTGTTGTTGTTGTTCTGTTTTGTTGTTTTGGTTGGGTTTGGTTTTCTGTTTTCTGTTTTTTGTTTTTTGCTTTTTTTTGTTTGTTTTTGTTTTTATTTTTTCTGCTAAAAGCCCACAGGCCCAGAATACAACCAGACAGCCCAAACAAAGGCCACACCAAGAACAGCAAGTGGAGAAAATCTGGGAGACGGCAACATGGAACTCCAAATATCTCCTATCATAGAAGGGTGCTCAACTAAGGCAAGGAAGCAGAGCAGGTTAATCCAAGGAAAGGACAAAAATAAATAAATAAATAAATAAAGAGCAAACAAGAACAGACACCCAAAATGGGGAAAAAAAGAATCAGTCCAGCACCAAAAGGAAAGGAAGAATCCCCAGAAAGAACACAAAATGAAACAGAGGCACCTGGAATATCAGATAAGGAATTCAAAAGAATGATGAGAGAGAAGCTCAGTGAGCTCAGCCACATCAAAGAAAACTGTAAACAACTCCAGGAGAACTACAAACAACTCCAGGGAAATTACAAAGGACTCCAGGGAAGTTACAAGGAACTTACTGAGAACTACAACAGCATGAAAAAGGACATGGAAACTATCAATAAGTGCCAGGAGGAAATGGAGAATACAATTTCTGAATTGAAGAATACAGTAGAAGGAATCAACAGTAGGCTAGAGGAAGCAGAGGACCGGATCAGCGAGTTGGAGGATAATGTAGACAAATACTCCAAGACAGTACAAGAGAATAAAAAAAGGCTGAACATGAATGAGGAGGGGTTAAGAGAGCTGCAGGACAACATGAAATGTAACAACATCCGTATCATAGGGATACCAGAAGGAGAAGAGAAACAAGGAATGGAAAACCTGTTCAAAAAAGTCATGATAGAAAATTTCCCTAACATGATGAGTGAAAACATGAATCCAGTTCAGGAAGCACAGAGGGTTCCAATGAGGATCAACCCAAACAGACCAACACCAAGGCACATTATTATTAAAATGGCTAATCTCAAAGGCAAAGAGAGAATCCTAAAAGCATCGAGAGAAACGACAAATAACATATAAAGGAGCTCTAATAAGGCTATCAAATGATTATTCAACAGAAACAATTCAAGCCAGAAGGGAATGGCAAAAAGTATTTCAAGTCATGGTAAACAAAGGCCTGCAACCAAGAATACTCTACCCAGCAAGGCTCTCATTCAAGATAGAAGGAGAAATAAGGAGCTTCCCAGAAGAAAAAAAAAAAGACTAAAAGAATACATTTCTACCAAACAAGCATTGCAAGAAAGGCTAAAGGGTCTGCTTTAAAAATAAATAAATATATAAAATGAAGAAACAGAGAAAGCCAAAGAGGAATACAGACACAAAGGGAGAAAATGGCAATGAATAAGTATCAATCAATAATAACCTAAAATGTAAATGAATTAAATGCACCAATCAAAAGACATAGGGTAGCTGAATGGGTAAGACAACATGACCTACATATATGCTGTCTTCAAGAGACCCACCTCAGAACTAAAGATCGACATAGATTGAGAGTGAAGGGATGTAAAAATATATATGAAGCAAATGGACATGAAAAAAAAAAAAAAGCTGGAGTAGCAATACGGATTTCAGACAAAATAGATTTTACAATGAAGGCCATTAAAAGAGACAAAGATGGACATTTCATAATACTTAAGGGAACAATCCATCAAGAAGAAATAACTCTGATAAATTTATATGCACCCAACATAGGAGCTCCGAAATATATAAGGAAAATCATGGAAGACTTTAAGAAACACATAGACAGCAACACACTAATAGTAGGGGATTTTAATACCCCACTATCAACAATGGACATATCTTCCAAACAAAAAATCCTCAGAGATGTTGTGGCATTGAACAAAACTCTAGCGGAAATGGACCTAAGTGATGTATACAGAGTCTTTTACCTTAAAGAAGCAAAATAAACATTCTTTTCAAATGCCATGGATTATTCTCTAATATAGACCACATGGTATGTCACAAGACAAGCCTCCACAAATATAGGAAAATTGAAATCATACAAAGTTTCTTCTCAAATCAAAATGGCTTGAAACTAGCAACCAATCTCAAGGGAAAAAACAACAATTCTCTAACTCATGGAGACTGAAAAACATGCTTTTAAGCAATGAAGGGGTCAACAATGAGATCAAAGATGAAATCAAAAAGTTCCTGGAAACAAATGACGATGAACACACAACAGCCCAAAACCTATGGGATACAGCAAAGGCAGTTCTCAGGGGTAAATTCATAGCAATGCAGGCCTTCCAAAAAAGGTTACAAGAAGTTTATAAAAACGACCTAACCACAAAGATGCAATAACTAGAGGAGCAACGACAAACAAAGCCCAGAGCAAGTAGAAGGCAGGAAATCATCAAGATCAGAGCAGAACTAAATAACTCAGAGATTCAAACTACAATTGGAAGAATCAACAGGTCCAGGAGCTGGTTCTTTGAAAAAATAAACAAAATTGACAAGCCCTTATCCAGACTCATCAAGAAAAAGAGAGAGAGGACCCAAATAAACAGAATCAGAACTGAAAGAGGGGAAATCACAACTGATAC
>PVIW01012133.1:0-33688 GCA_004026585.1 Noctilio leporinus | reverse complement strand
AGGGGGAAAGGGGTTGGGGGGAGGGGGGAGGCAGAGGCAAAGAAGGGGAGCAGCTTAGACAAGAACCTAGTATAAAGGAACCATGGACATGGACAACAGGTGGGATTGACTTTGGGGGGAATGGGTGGGTGGGGAGGGGGACAGAGGGGAGCAAAAAGGGGATGGATGTAATACAACAACAATAAAATTTTAAAAAAAATTAAAGTATTGATTCCAAAATAATAAAGAAGAGAGAAAAATCAGTTAAAAAAAAAAAAGATTAGCATATCAAAGTAGTCATAGCTTATTTTTACCAGACCACTATTGAATAATAGGTTTCGGTGACTAAACTGACTATATAAAGGAAAAGTCAATGTGATTATTTGAAGTGCATCATTTTCCTGAATAAGTTAATAACACAATAACTATTTGTTTTTTCCTTTTCCCCTGCTCCCCACATAAACATTTATTATACACAGACTTAAAGAAACAAGCCTTAAAAATTAGGTAGGTTTGGTATAGGAAATGAGGTATTGATACAGTTGATTGAGATATTTTTTCCAAAGTGAAATTATCTTTGATTATTCAAGTATGTTTTTTCAAACTCTTTAACTCATTTGATTATATATATACACACACACACACATTTCTGCATTATATCTCTCTCCTTCAAAGGCAGGAGTGGTGGTGAAAAAAATAAACTGTCAAAAATTTGATAGAATCCAAGATATGTTCCAGAAGGCTCTTAAAGAAATGAGTGGCATTAAACTGAAGCATAATTGTGAAACACATAAGAGCCTAAATATTTCTGGAAATAAAAAAAAAAAAGAAAAACATTTTTGATAGAAAAGAACAACTGAGAAAATTAATAAGCAATATCTTTTGTCCAATATTAACAGGGTATCCATCTCACACTCATACCTACCTCCCAATCCAACATTGTCAAGAAAAATAAAACAAGGCCAGTTTCAGTAAAATTGGAAATATAGTTAAAGCTGTCCACAAGCAAAAAGGATCACTTTTACCAACAGGGAGCTCCTCCATCCTGGAAATGGGGAAGTTGATGTGAGCATCTATTAGTTACCATGTAGTATGAGGTGAATCTTCTGCAGGTTGATACATGTAGGTGTTTTCCATTACCTCTTTACTCCAAGGAATTTAAATCAGTAACAAGAGTACAGATGGCTGGTGTCTCTTCTGGTTTTACTAGCCTGGAGTAGATTTAACTGGATAATGGGTGATTGACATTATTTTGATTTAGTGTCAGCACAACATATTTCCAAAGCTCCCCTCTTTCTAATGAAACTTTGAAGGCTACATGGTTGAAGGTTTGCTTTGAATTTGGTTCCTCTGTAATTCATGCAGCTTCAAATCAATGTCTGTCTACTTGTAGGCTCAACCAAACCCGGTACTGCTGCTGACAACTAAGGGGAAGAAAAAGGCTCCATAAAAAGATTTTGTGTACCCCTGCCTCAGCAGTCATTGTTTCTATGGCAACTTGCACCAGATAGCAGTATGCTATACTATGCAAGTGAATGAGAAGGCATGCAGGCATGTTCTTTTCATCACAACATGTCATAGAGTGCAACCACTTAATACAATAAAAATTGGTGAACTTAATTCTTTATTCTGACAGATAAATAGTTTGGGACATTGTGAGTTCTATTCAGAAATCATATGTGATACTTATTTATTTTTTCTTTCTCACAGTTAAACATTTTCTTCAGAATGACTTATAGAAGAATCAGAAAATTAAGAAGGAAATTAATTCAAATTGATAAAGTGCCCACTATGCACTAGATACTTTGCATGAATTTATTTTTAACACTTCCCCAGGAGAAAATAGAGATTTAGAATTTGCATGATTTTTTTAAGTGGCACAACATTCAAATTGGAAAGTCTAGGGTAAAATCAGTCTACATCTGATTGTAAAGTCCAGCATGTTCTTTGTGTCCTTAGTAGAAATGAAGGTGTCTTAGAAGTAAAGGGCAGACAGTGAGTAAAAGGCATGGATTTTAGACCAAAATGCTAAAACAATGAAAAAGGATAAAAAATGCAGCAGAGAGGAGTGGTGCAGTAGATTAAGAATGAGCTGAAAGCTGGTAATAATATCAGGGATCTAGGAACTGGTTCAATATTAGACTGTATTAGTATTGAAGCTCAAAAGTTGCTTGTGGGTATAGAATCCAGATGGTTTAGTAATAGGAATCAATGTGAGATTTTGAAATTAATTTGATATATATACCAAGAATGTTTCAGTCTTTTGCTGACAATCATAACTCACTCTGGAGAGTAATAGAGGAATATTCAATTAAAATGCACTATTTTATTAATAGTAACTATTTCATTAATAGGCAAATGAGCTTAGGAAAAAGACTTGAGTTGATTGATACTTGGCCTCAGCATGCAACCTAGGTAAGACTTCTTAGATTATAGCAAATCTATATAGTGCTGGTACCATGCTCACATTTTCTGAGAGGAAAGTGTTGATTGGGTAAGACAGATGAGCTATTCTTCATCTTAGCTGCCTCTTTGAAAAATGTACAAAAGTAATTTATCATACAGTATTCCTGCCATTTATGAGGTCTCTATAGGTAGGTGGTCACTATCATGTGGTATCATAGCCTTACTAGCCTTATCTTATTCTCTTGTATTTCTGATGCTCACTGGAAGAAAGATCTCTGGTCTTCATCTGTACTTCCCTTAATTAACTCCACAGTGTCCTCTCCAAGGGAAGTCTCGGCACCCTCTCTGGGGCCATGATGATATCATAGTTACTACTGTGCCTCAGGTTTCTATAGCTAAAATGCAGAAAACCTACTTCTAACATCCATGTATATTTTTCCTCTGTATGTGGGGGTTTGTTTGCTTCCTCTATCCCTGTCTTCTTCTCTCAGTAAATTTTAAACACTTCTCCTAATCTATTGCATATTCACATTAGCCATTTAGCTGTCTTTCTAGGTAGATTTTAAGTTCCTTGAGGCTAAGAACTTTGTCTCATTCACATTTATATCCCCAATATCTATCAGAGTGCATGATATGCCACAGGTGTTTTTAAATTACTTGTGAATTAAGCAGTAGCATCCATGTCATTACATTCTCCATTGTCTATAGAATCGACCCAAACAACTTGCATCCTTTTTCCCATGACAACTTTTGATATGCTAATATATAGGGCTCTTAAAATGTCCCCCATTAAAATCTTTTGTTTTCGATCCTTAGAGCTCCTAGTATTCCAGCCATTTTTTTTTTTTTTTTTCTTATTGCAAGGCTTTGCATTTGTTCATCATGTTGATGGTTATCTTTTCAATATTCCTCTAAACACTTGGCACCCTCGTGAAGACTACACAGGGTGTGCATGATCAATTGGCAAAATTTTAGTAAAATAAACAACATACAACAAAAGTGTTATATTTTGAAATAAATTTATTCTTATATGTAAATACATAAACATAGTCATTATTTTTTTAATTGTTCAAAAAAGTCTCCATTTGTTGTAATAATGGACTCGGTTTGACTTTGGAATCTTGAGCACACTCTCATGAACTTTTCTTTATCTGTGGATATCATAATGTTTTCAATCTTAGCTTTAACAGCCTCTTTATTGGAATAAGGCTGTTTATTTACTTCTCTCTCACAAATGCTTCCTACATAATAGTCTAAAGGATTTGCATCTGGGAAACTAGGCAGCCAGATTTCCTTGGACCAGAATTCAGGAACATTGACTGAGAAATTCTTGCACCTTTTTGGCATTATGTGCTGGTATTTTCTCTTGTTGGAAGAGAAAATGAAGTCCATTTGTGACCTGCTTCATTCACTGTATAACCACTCTGAAAACATCAAGGTAAACATCCTGGGTCTTCATTGATGATCTCCTTGATTCTGTGTATAATATCTGGACTTGTGTGATCCTTGTGTACCTTATGTGTTTTTCTTGTTGGTGTGGTGACATCAGGCTCAGCATCATACACCTTCTTCATATTGTCAACTGTATGTAAAGAGATATTAATGAAGTCCACAATTTCCTTAGCAGTTTGTCCTACATGCAATCCAGAAATGATAGTAGCTCTAACATCATATTCCTTCAACATGATGATTGCTCTCAGAATCTGAAACAATAATGTTAAAGCATAACCTCAGATACATAATCTTTCAAAATTAATAAGAAGCATATGAAATAAGGAGATGCAAAGTTATTGCCACTTTATTGCACTCACCCTGTATGTGTGTGTGTGTGTGTGTGTGTGTGTGTAGATATATACATATATAAAGAATTTTTCTATCTATACTAAAAATTTCTGGATAACAAAATCTCATATTTTGTTCATATTCCTGATAGTCCGTGTTAGTTATCCAATATTGAATCACAAAATGTTCTGATTTTAACACATTAAACCAAAATCATTTATAATCTAGAGTTTCTGTGGTTCAGGATTCTGAGAGTGGCTTGGTAGATCCTTTGCTTAGAGTTTCTCACAGGGTACATTCCAAGTGTCTGTTGATGATGAATCCTATTCAATTAGATAAGCACCTGCTCCCAAGACCATATTGTTAACAGAATTTAGCTTATCAAGAACTGTTGGATGAGAAGAGGCTTCTCTCAGTTCTGTGTGGGCCATGTGGGCCTTTTCAACATAGCAGTTTGTTTATCAAAGAGTATAGGACAAGAAAACAGTAAAGGAAGAGTAGTAGCAGGAGTCATTATCTTTTATTGTGGAAGTGACATGCTTCATCTTTGCCACACAAAGGAACAGAGTTAAACACCAGGAGATGGTTATCATCAGGGAGACATCTCAGAAGTCCTACCACAAGGACCTTGGGTAGGATACTGTACCTGGTTAACATAGTAGTGTTAAACATGTGCTTTCTAAATTAAATTTATATACTTTTCCACAAAACCTGTTAGTAGATGGTAATTGAAGGTATAAAACTTTCAAGTCTATTTTAATATTTTTTAGAAGATTCTTATAGATAGTAAGGTTTAAATTATAAAAATGGGAGGTTATACACTCATGGCACATTAATTTTATCTTATATTTGGTTATATCAGTCTCTTTCTAACCATTGTCAAATTTCTGTATCATTTTACCCTTGTTGATTTCCCATCATTTCTATCCCTGCTCTAAAACAAGGAAACAGTAGGAGTCTGTGGTATATCCCTTGTTGACCTGTATTTGTTGTTGTTATTAGTTCTAATTACTCTTTAACCAATTTAATTTCTGCTGCTTTATTTGCCTTGATGAAGATTGTAAAAAGGGTACTAAAAATCAAATTAAACTGAAATTCAGTGATAATAATAACCAGTATAGCAGTTTCTCATTATGGTTTCACACTAATATGAATTCCTGTGTCTTTCAATTTACATACAACTGCTTCCTATGCTAACAATATAGAAGTCATTATAGGCATTATAAAATGATTGGTTATTCTGTATCTGAATGTCTTTAAAGTCATAAAATGATGCCCAAGTTGGAGTGACCTACTTAGATTTTGCATGCCCAATTGCTCACATTCATATCATTAAGCCATTTAACCCCTATTCTTAAGGTTTATTTGTTTATTTCTATTTTGTCCCAAATTGTTGCACCAAAGAGAGTACTCAAGAAATATTCCAAAGAATTGTATAGCATAAACTTAATAACTTAGTATTAAATCTTATAGATAGATGAGTATCTCAGTTCATACTGATGGGTTTTGTTATAATTTCTAAATTTGCAGTATGTTTGTTTTATGGGTCTTCCCTATGGAGATGATTCCTACATTGCACTTAGCCATTTGAGCTCCCATGCAGTGACTCTCTACTTGGACTCAATCATTTGAGCTTCTCTCTAAGCTGGACTCTTTCAATGGCTGAATTCCTTTAAGGGAATCCCCTCGTCCCTATGACAAAATTTCCAACATCAATCTCCCTCCCATTAAAGTGACCTTTTTACTTAATAATTACCAATTTGTTTTGGCTAGACTACACACTATATATAGAATTTCATTTGTATCTTTGATAATTTATTGATTTATAACTTGAGGAATTCATAATTATCTTGCTATCTATTCTTTCCCCTCAAAACAATAGAACATTTTTGCTTTCAATTTCAGATCTCTGATTTTAAGATATGCCTTAATTTCAAGTTCTCTTTCTTTTCAGCCTTCACCTATACAAGATTTACCCTAACAGCAAGCAGTAAAAGCCTGCTCTCAAAGACTCAGCCTTTTGCCCATTTTGTGTGTGTGTGTGTGTGTGTGTGTGTGTGTGTGTGTGCATGTGTGTGTTTCCCTTTCTCTCTTAAACAAATTAATGAAGATTGGGCCAGGTTCAGCCCTTTGTCCTCAGATAATACAAACCCAGCCTAGCCTTACATTGAGAAATTTCCTTCCTTTGGTTGGGTAGAGTGAGGTCTTATTTTACATTCTGAAGCCTAGTTTACAGGCTGTTTGTGGTTGGCCAAACCCTTAGACAGTATATTTCTTACTTAGGGACTGTGTTCTGTTTCATGTAGTGATGAAGTAGGATTTGTTTTATTTTTATATTAGTCTAAGACTACATATAAGTGGTTGCTGACATTGGTTTAGTGACTTAAGGAAAATGTGACTGAAGTCTGAAAGAGTTTCTTATATTTCTGGGTGTGTGCACATATCTTTCTCTGACTGGCTGGTTTCAGTTAGCTTACTACCCTCCAGGTCCATCCATGATGTTGCAAGAGAGAAATGTTCCCATTGATCTCTACATTTTACTTTAAAATCCATTGTTTTTTTGATATCAATTTTTTCCCTGCTCTGGAGCTCCTTCCATGACATGTCTACCACTTCCTGGTTTAGCTAATTTGCACACTGGAAACAGATTATATCTTAGTAGTTTATTAACTAAATACCTGACAATGTAATTTTCAGGTCTGATCCATAGTTAGCACACCTAGAAACAGAAAGCATAAATTTCCATTCATGAATAGTGAACTTTTAAATATTTTTCACATATCCTAGAATTACCACAATTATTCTATTGCACTGATCTAATGTAGTATGAATAGTTTTTATATTTATTTTAGTTAAAAAGGAAGGGAATAGAAACCTAGATGACTTATTGAGGACTTGCAAAACTAACTCTATTAACCAATGACAGAACTAGATTAAAATCCTAGCAACCATTCAGTAAAGTAGCATGTTCGCATTAAAGCATTTTGCATAATACAAAGAATGCTGTCTATAAAACATAATATATTTATTTAACAGGTACTATAAGTAGTATATGATATATTTCAGTTTAAATTTCCTGTTTTTCTAAAATAAATGGATGAAATAAAGCATACTGTTTTTGTCCTGGTTGAAATAAGATGTATTTTCAGTTCATGTGGCAGATATTTATCACATTATTAATGATAATGTCTTACACATAAAAATAATTTTCATATACTTGAATAAATAATTAATATTATTTATTTTATGCAAGAAGACTGTTTCAAAATATGGTGTTTCCATGATGTTAACCATAGAGTATATAATTTAATGCATCCTTTTCAAAGTGGAATATTTTAACCATAATTATCCACTGATAATTATGTCCCAAATCTAGGAGTTATCTTCCATTTAGAGTATCTTCCTATTAATGGTAATCACCAAATACAGTAGTTTTTAGTAAATATTGCTCCAAATAACATTGCCACTATGTTCCTCCTACTTCCACCTTTATTTTGATCCTCACTCATCACATGGACTACTAGGAAATGTCCCTAACTATTTTTTTCTTCAACTTTCTTCTTCCTCCAGGCTGTTCTTCACCAAATTGTATGAGTTGTTTTATTTAAACACAAACCAAATCCCTTTTCCATAACAAAGTATTTTAATGGGACATTTCACTTCCAAATATATAGTCTATGTACACTTTACATTATCTAAGTAAGTTCTACCTTTTCTTCATCGTTTCATCTGCTTCTTCAATACTTCCTTCCAACTTTGAATTTAAACCTTGAGTCATTTCTAAATATGTGTAACTTTCTAACATGCTGCCTTTTTTTTTTCCCCCCTTATTTTCTCTCTTTCTTCATGACATTCTCTTTCTCTAAGTCTGTACTCTTTGAATGTGGCTTCCCTACTTGGAATTGCCAGCCTTGTTTTTCTGTTGTTATTGTTAGAAAATTCCTCCTTCCAAAACTCTGCTCAAAGTTTGCTTTTCTCTCTTTCTTTTTCTTTTCTTGCCAAACAAGTTTTTTTTTTTTGACTGACTTAGGAGAAATAAACCCTTTTACCTTTGTGTGATAAAGGTGTTTTATGCATATATTATTATATATGTCACAGCAGACTGTATGTTGATATTGATTTTTAATCTAGCTCCCTTTTTCTTTCTACTTAAGCCACCTCTACCAAACCAGCACCTAATTATGTGTTTGCTATATAGTTAGATTCTCCCAACATTATTGAATAAATGTATGGAATGATATCAAGGAGGAAGGAAAGACAGAGTGGAGGAAAAGTTGCAAAGTCCTCTTTTATCAGTTAATTATTTAAAGAGATTAACTAACCAAACCTGCAAACCAGATGTATGCAAGTAAAACTACAATTAAACTTTTCTCTACCTAAGAACTGATTCTATTCATCACAAATATATATTTTTTAATTTTGGGTAGTAAATATAGTGGAAATCTAAAAAAAGTCTCAGAACGGTTTTAATATATTTTTATTGTATAATTAAAAATATATTAAGAGAAAAAAGGTATAGAATAGAAGCATAATGTACTATTGTTTATATAAATAAAAATAATATATATGTCTATGTATAAATGTGAATGTCTTCATTTGCATACATATAGAATAGCTTTAAACAGTTGATACTTTTAATAGTAATACTATGTGTCCCAAACCAAAAATAAGAAGCTGATTTATTTTTCACAATTTTCACAATGTACTTTTTTCTTACTAATTTTATTTCATGTAAATGTACATAATTGAACATTGACTATGGAAATGTTTGTAACAGAGTTTTCCAAAGTATGTTGAAAGAAACATTAAATGGACAGATAAGTTTTTAGATTTTTATTGAGCAGAATCACTCAGGGTTTTACACGAGTACCAAGAATTTTAGGCTTATTTAAGTTTAATTTATACAGGATCAGTGGACCTCTAAAAATATTAGTAGTTCTGTTTTGCTGATTTTTTCCTTCTGCAAATTAACTAAATTCAGTTATTTGATAATTATTATAATAAAATTATTTTATTACCATGTACATATAGTATAAACTTTTATCTCTAAGAAAGTAAAGCATAGTTGGCTGGTTCATTTAATTTGTACAGACAGTTTTCATGGGTAAGTCATACAAAACTAAATGATGGCTTTTTTCTCTAATATGTTCATTACCTGAGCTGTTGCTTTTCTCAGGTCCCTTGTTCATTTGGTGAGATCAGACGAACCAAGATAGTGGGAAATATCAAAGAGAAGCAAAATCATCCTGCCCATAGATGAAAAAAAGAAGAAAAAGTGCTTTGTATTAACTCTTCCATCAGTGGCAGATTGTTCCCAGCAGAAACATTTTCCCACATGAGCTCAGAAGTTAACTTTTGAGATGATTTATAAAGCAAAGGTAGGCCATAGCTATCCAAAGTAAGTCCATTGAGAAATATTGACAGAGCAAACATTTCCTACTATTTCATCACATCTTTGTGCTTAAATGGGAATCTGTTCTTCTCAGGAGGACACTATCAGGCTAAACTGCTGGTCCTTTGAACCAACTTATAGCTTACCAGGAGTGAACTCATTCTAGACAATGGTTTGCTATCGGCTATGAATCTTCATTTACTTCAGCGAAGCTTCAGTTCTTGAAATACTATACATTGCACCTGAATACATTGCTATTGACAGCAAATATTTAGCAATAAGAGTGAAAATAAACAAACAAACAAACAAACAAACAAACACATAAATAAAACTCCCTCAGTCCTAATGATCACAACTTAGACTGAATGATACTAAAATCAGCCCTGGCTGGTGGCACAGTGGATAAGGCACCGGCCTGTGAACGCAAAGGTCACTGGTTCAATTTCCAACCAGGGCACATAACCAGGTGGCAAGCCAGGTCTCCAACCAGGTCCTTAGTTGGAGGCAGGTGAAAGGCAACCATACATTGATGTCTCTCCCTCTGTGTCTCTCTCCTTTCTCCTTTCTCTGAAAATGATAAATAAGATCTTTTAAAAATTAAAAAATAAATGATACTAAAATCATTAGAGGAGGCTGAGTAGTTGAGCTTCTTACCACTCCCTTCCAAAAGGGATAAATTCACTGACACTTCTGTGAATGCTTCTGTGTTTTTGGCTTTTTTCCTTGGATATAGGCTTCCCCTACACATCTAGCTATGAACTGATCCCCTATTATGTCTCAGAATGGCTTCAAATCCCACATACACCACAACTTCTCTCAGGCAAACTCTAATTACAGCACAGAACATGTGAACATATGACATGGCCAGAGGTTTACATTTTACATTTTACATTTTACAGTGCAATGCTCTCTTACCTAGAGTACTTGTGGTCAAAGACTGAATACAGGGTGTGTGCAACCAACTGGCAATATTTTAGTAAAATAAACAACATACAACAAAAGTGTTATATTTTGAAATAAATGTATTCTTGTATGTAAATACATAAACATCGTCATTATTTTTTTAATTGTTAAAAAAGTCTCCATTTGTTGCAATAATAGACTCGATTCAACTTTGGAATCTTGAGCACACTTTCATGAACTTTTCTTTATCTGTGGACATCATAATGTTTTCAATCTTAGCTTTAACAGCCTTTTTATTGGAATAAGGTTGTTTATTTACTTCTCTCTCACAAATGCTCCCTACATAATAGTCTAAAGGATTTGCATCTGGTGAACTAGGCAGCCAGATTTCCTTGGACCAGAATTCAGGCACATTGACTGAGAAACTCTTGCACCTTTTGGGCATTATGTGCTGGTGCACCATCTTGTTGGAAGATAAAAGGGCTTCCATTTGCAACTTGCTTCATCCAAGGTACAATTACTTCTCTCAAAACATCAAGGTAAACATCAGCAGTCACTTTCAAGCCTTGTGGAAACAAATGCAGGGTCATGATATCTCCCTTACTGTGGACAACACCTAACACCATCACTGTAACAGGAAATTTCATTTTTCTGACAATTGGGACTTCATTAAGATTCTCACAGAGCCACCTGTTGTTTCTTCTGTAGACTATTTGGTCCTGCTGAGAATTCTTTGCATCAGAGAAAAAAATCAGAGGGTTTTTTTGGTGGGGATTTTTCCATTTTGTTAGCAGCTTCCTTGCTCTTTCAAAGAGCCTTTTCCTTTGTCTGCTGTGTCATAAACTGGTCTCTTCTAAGAACATACAATCTGTATCTGATATCTTCAGCAATAATCTTGGGAACCATTGCATCCAACATCTATAGTTCTCTTGCTATGGAGCGCATTCACTTTCCTGGATCTCCATTGATGATCTCCTTGATCCTATGTACAATATCCGGACTTACGTGATCCTTGTGTACCTTATGCATTTTCCTTGTTGGTGTAGTGACATCAGGATCAGCATCATACACCTTCTTCTCATTGACAACTGTACGTAAAGGGATGTGTTTGAAGTCCACAATTTCCTTAGCAGTCTGCCTTGCACACAGTCCAGAAATGATGGTTGCTCTAATATCATATTCCTCCTACATGATGGTTGCCCTCAGAATTTAATATATGAAACAGTGATGTTAAATCATAACCTTGGAAACGTAGTTTTTCAAAATTAATAAGAAGCATGTGAAATAAGGAGATGCAATGCTATTGCCAATTTATCACTCGTAGCACCCTGTATATATCAATGCTTCCAGAAGTACCTGCTCACAGTCCTGAAAACAATTATTAGAAGACCACAAACATATTACAAACTAGATACTGCACAATAAGTTTAGAAAATTTTTAGCTAAAATTGATTATTTTAAGATATTTAGAACAATATGTCTTGCTTCTTTATAAAGTAGGAGTTATAAATAAACTATGAGCACCTACTTATTTTAAGTTTTATACTCAGCACTGCTTTCTTGAATCCTCACAGCAATCTTGGAGAAAAGTAGGTTCTCCAGCAGTTTAATAACAGACATTTTATAAGAAGGTACTTTATAATAAAGAGAGAAGACATCAAGATTGGATAAATGAGAAGTCCAGGTGCACAGCAGGTCCAAATAACAATGACAAACCCAACACAGCTCTGAAGCTAAAATCTCCCATTAGAGTTGTCTGATATTGGGCTGAAATAGTCAACCCTTTAAGCTCATGTCCATCAGTCATTGCATATGGACTGTCCTCAGAAGGACTTGGCTTTGGGTGAGGTGGCAGCTGAGGCAATCAATGAAGGGGCTGATAGCTGAAGCCTTCAGGCAGATGTCAGTACCATCAACCAGGGCAACAAGCCCTTCTTTGAAGGACCTATTTCTAAAATAGAAGAACCTAAGAACACAACAATCAAGAGATAAGAGA
This sequence comes from Noctilio leporinus, assembly GCA_004026585.1. Classification (NCBI taxonomy): domain Eukaryota; kingdom Metazoa; phylum Chordata; class Mammalia; order Chiroptera; family Noctilionidae; genus Noctilio; species Noctilio leporinus. The sequence goes on along the minus strand of PVIW01012133.1, from coordinate 21,230 downwards.
AATTAACATGTGTAAAACCACATAGCAAGTGGAAATCTGGAAATTACAACCAATTGTGATTTTTTATTCTATTGTGAAACCATAGCTCTTCCCAGTACACCCAAATGACCTCTTCAGAACTTTACAAAAATATATGAAACTTCTTAATATAATCCAATTTAAAACCACTTTTAACATCCAATTTACAAAACACCTTCCTTTCTTTCTATTCCAACATTTCACAGACTATTCATCATATGTACTTCCTTTATCTCAGAATAATATTCTCTGCTTTTTTTTTTTTTTAAAGAAAAATCCACTGGTTAAACATTCCATTTTATTTTACCTATTTATTAATATCTCTGAAAACTTGCCCCATTAATTATTCCCTCCTTCTTTAGTGCCCTCACCCACCATGGTTTATTGTCTCATCACATTTAACATACATTCAAGGTTTGCTGTTTCTAAAGAGGTCTTCCCATAGTGGCTTTTCTCACTGCACTGTCTCCGCTGAAAATGCTGAAAATCTAGCTTTGTCCTCATTTTTTTATATTTAAATCTATATGAAAATTTAGATTTGTCCCCATTTCCTGTACTTTCTCAATGTACGCTGAAAATGAAAAGTTGCAAATGCAATACTCTTTTTTTCCCATCAACTTAAAAAGTAATATCCCATTCCTTGCTTTTCACCTCTGTGTATCTTCCAGTGTGCCCAGTCACTTTCCCCTCCATTTCTCTGGCCTTTTGTCAATTCTCTGACTGAATATTTAAATTGTCTGCCCTTCTCCCATGGACCTCTCCTTCCCCTTGTTTGTGTTGCTCCTGTGATGAGTTCATTTTTCAGCTACATCTCAAGCTATGATCACATTTTTTTAGTTTACAACAGGAACTTATGACTTTACTATTATACAAACACTTAAGTTTCAAACAATTGATTGTCTGGTAATATTATTAGTCATTGACACAGCAGTTCACTTTAATTGTTTAATTAACCAATTAAAGAGGTATCTGTACCTCAGGAATGTATGAATTGTATTAAGACAGACATAAGTAATACATGTCTATGGTAGAGTACTAAAGTAATATGGGCAAGTATCTTATATTTCAAACTGAGTAGTCAGCAAAACTTCTATTTATTCAAAGGTAAGTAGTGCACTATTTGTTTTCTATTTCCCCATTGCAGTAATTTTAATTGTATGGCTTTAGTATTATATAATAAATCTATCATCTATCTATATTATAATATACACTATTATATATAATAGAAACAAACACATACACGACACACACACATACCCATTTTAGATATATATGGTTCATAAAAGTAGTTGGATGATATTTCAACATGTGTTTTCCAATTCAAATAAAACAAATAAAATCAATCATTGACTATACAGTTAGTTAGATATTAATGAAAAAGAAGGGAACCAGGCATTTAATTAAGTTGGATTATCTAGCAGGCTAGAGCTTCTAGATGCCCCAGGGAACAGGTGAATTCTCTACAGGGAGGAAGGACCAGCTTTCCAATCTCCCCAGGACAACAAACCTGTCCTCCCATATTAAGATGGGGAGAAGGGAAGTGGAGAGTGTGGAGGAGGGAGAATGAGCAAAGAGAAAATTTCCTTGCTGGGAGCATGCCCAGTAGAAGCCAAGATGGTACAGGGGGAGGGCCCAGCACAAGCCCATGTGGAGCCAGAAAAGAGACTGGTTAGTTTAATAGAAAGCCTGCTCTTTCCCCAACTAGAGATATATAATTAAAGCTTAACAAAAGCCCAGAGTATATTAGTTTGTGCTTTTACCCTTTTGTTTCACATTTTCCCTCTGTAAAAGCTGCAGGGGTCCACGGGAGGACCAAGATCAGTGTAGGTTGTGGCCCAAGCATGGCCTTGTTGGCAGGTGTGCATGTAAAGAAATGAGACACTAGTTCTCCACCTCTGGATCTTGGCCCTCCTGGGCCTGATAGGCATGGGTGCAGATTGTGGCCACAGACGCTGATCATCTTCCACAATGGGACAAAGCTGAGCCAGCTGGTCAAAGATGAGGCACCAGGCATCTGGGGATAGTCCTTTGTTTTCACTACAATAAATCTTGCCAAAATTACTCACATGTATGAGTCCCCAAAATGCTTTTCTTGCAACTCAGCAAGAATAGGTGATTCTGTAGGAGAATCCTATTTCCATCAGCAACATCAGCACAGATAATTAATTAGTAAATGTTCTTCAGCTTTTTTTCTGCCTACTGTTAAGATGCAGGGGCAGACAATCTGGAGACAGTCCATACCTTTGAACTTTAATTGTGCCTGGACTTTAGTTAAAACTCTAACCATCAATGTTTACATATCTAACCTGGCAGGGATGTGATAACCAGGCAAAAATCTCTTAGGGATGAGTTAATGAAGTTTTCTTGTCCCGCAGTCCCTGGAGGATCAGCTCCATCAGATAGACCCTTTTAATGCTCCCTTGCTAATGGAATTTGGGTAAAAACCTAACTCCCCTTTGATCCAGGTACCTGTGAGAATGCCCGTATAAAAGCTCTACCCCGATGATGCCAATGATGCCAGGTTGAAGATTGCTTTTCTAAAACCTCTTCCTTTGCTGCTTCCCATTTTCTCTGTTCCCTTTCCTTACCCCAATAAACTCATGGCTTAATTCCACAGCAGTCTCTGGGTGTGATTTCTCATAGTCAGGCTGACCTTATACTTACTATTAAATATTTCAAAACAGTGTCAAAACTGGCTTATTGATGAGTAAAATGAATGACTAACTGCTTTTTGAAAATTAAAGAACTAATCAAGCAAAATCCAAAAATAATTTTGAGAATTCAATCATCGTATATAGATATAGATAGATAGATCCATATAACATATACACACTTCCATAATTTTTTTAGGGTCAGTTTACTATCTATGTAAAAAGTAAAGTATTTGCTTATTTTTTCCAATGGTGAAATGGAAGGAATCATATCCTCTTTTCAAAGAGAATAAGTCAAGTGAGGTTCACAGTTACACACTAGGAGAACTAGCTTCATCTGAAGCTCAGATAATCATAAATGAATAATGACAGTGTGACCATATCCCACAAGTTAGGCCACCTGCTTACCTAGAAAGCTAAACCCTCTGTTTTCCTCGGAAAAGCTAAACTTTAGCCATATTTGTTTGTTTGTTTTGATTGCTAAGAATACTGAAACCATGAGTCCACAGCATGTACTTAGTTCAAAGTGAGTTTCCAACATGCTTATAGGCCAATAACTAATTACCTATTGGTAATTTTTCCCCCTTTTCATAGGCGGTATAATAAAAGGACCTTAAGGTAATAATTTATGAGCCTGCTTCGCAGAAAACAAACAGGATACCACCCCTGAATGTGATCATCCAAATAAATCCAAATATCTGCAAGGTAAGATCTTACCAGGAAGCTAAAAAACCACATGAACTTACTCTAACTTCCTCTCCTTTTCACCAGTTTAAAAACCCTTAACTTGTTAGCAGACCAAAGTCTGTGTGTCAAAATTCAAAACGTCAGAGTTTGGATTAAAAAAAGGTTTATTTCTTGAGAAGATGCCAACCAAGAAGTTAGGAGACTTTGTGGTGCCTAAAATTCACATTGCTTGCTGGACCAGGCTGACTTCAGGGGCTAGAGAAACCAGATACTCTTGACAGTGTGCTGGCAGGGCCAGTTTTAACTGGGGGGACCTTGGAACTTGGCCATTTATGGTAAACGGGTGCAAATACAAATCTTCCTGGACAACCGAGCCTTCCATTCTTACAGGGTTCTGGTATTCAGGCTTTGATTATGTCCTGACACTTTGTTCCATGTTGGGGAGGGGGACAGGACACTTTGGTTCCAAGTGCAGCTGGAGGTCAAAGTTCTCTCCTTTGGGTACGCACAGGCTGCAGTCATGACCTGCTCTTGTCTTGATTTATTTATTGTCTCTGGAAAGAAACTCAGTATCTTGTTAAACAGGATAAGACCATTTTGAGCTGGTTTGGGGTTACAAACCTAGTCCAGGGAGTAAGATGAATTTGAGGTATTTCGATGCCTCCCATCTTTTTGTTTGGTGGCTTCTTGATGAAAAACTTTCCATTGTCCAAATTCTCACATTTTCAGTTACAGTCTTTTGAAGCATTGGACACATGAACCAGAGTTCAGTAGCAGGAGCCTCTATGACAGAAATTTATTCAGAAATATCCTGTATTTATGAGCTATTCTTAGGGGCCTGCACTGTAAAAGTGAAACAGGGTGTAGAGCAAAAGGTCCCCCAAACAGACATGTTCCCCATAGTCTAGGATTGGGGGATGGGGAGGGGGTAGAAACAGATGGCACAGTTTAAGATACTTTTCACAACAATGGCAAGGTGACAGCCCTGCCTTTCCTGAAGGGAAGCTGTGATGCCTGCCAGGTAAAAAAAAAAAAAAAAAAATGTTTACAGGACTCTCAGTACATAGAGTGCTGAGTAAAAGGTCAGGTAGAAAGCTCTGGGTCAGCATTTAAAAATTGGGGTGGCCAGCCATGAAAGGGGGAGCCATGGAAGAGGGTGCCATACAGTTTGAAAGGATGTAAAAGGGCCCCACCCCTCTCCCTTAAGTGGTGAATGAAATCTGTTGTGAAAGGGGGTGCCACGTGGTTTGGAGTAAGAAAGGGCCATGCTGTGCTGGATCAAGAGCCAGAGTAAGACAGAGAAGACAGCTGGGAAACCTGCCTGGAGAACACGGCAGCTCAGCTGATGGAACTGAAAACTGCAGAAACCTGCCTAACCAAGCAGGGATTATTGGAAGACGCCCGGAACTGGGACCGGGAATGCTGAGCCTCGGACTTCTGCTTTTATGAAAGACTGTACCTCTGACTGCATATTGTGAAACTGGCCTATTTGACTAAGGGAGACAGAATTATGTGTTTTGGAGTGTTTTAAATGGGTGTGGGACTTAACAGCAGAAATCCACCATTATTCTGAATCTTTATAACTTAAATAAACCCTTTTTCTTTTTCAACAAACTATCACATTGGAAGTCTTGTTTCTTGGCCGCATGCAATCAGACCCCACAGCTGTTCCGGAACAGCATAGGCTAAGGTTCTGTAACAAAAGTACCAACCAAAGTGTCTGTAACAGAACCAATAGTATATATGAGATGGGAACACTGCTTTTAAACTGATACAGAAACCATGGCTGTTCCGTTTTAAGGGGTTTGACTGCCTGCTGCCTGAAAGTGATACAGAGTGGGAGAAAGCCAAACCACCCCTCCTCTGCCGTTTTGGGATGGGGTGGGATGCTGCCAGGTGGACTAGCCTTTGTTCTTTTCCAGAAATAGGAGGGGCCTTACCCAGAGAATAGTGTCAAAAAGGCTCACAGTGCTATGCAGAGTTCTGTCAGTGGTCAGAACTGTTTACTATACACATTACAGCAAAGGGGATTTAAAATATGGGTAGCCATCAATCTGGGGTTCTCCTCCCCTGGATAAGGTACAAAGGGGCTCCCCCAAAATGACATGCAGAGACACATGGTCTCTCTCTGCTCCCCAGATGGACGTACAGAGAGGGACTCACTTATTCCCTTGGATCGATTGATAGACACATGGCCTAAAAACTCACCTGATTTGAGAAGTAGAGGGTGAAGTGCAGGGGAAGGGAGACATGCAGCTTGCACAGAGAGGGCATTACCTGTGGTATAAAAGTTGGGGAGTGTGCACAAGATCCTCCCCTAATTGGGTATAGCAGCTGCCGGGAGCTTTGAATTTATAACTGGAATGCTAAGCTGTGAACTGTTGTGTTTCTGAAAGATGGTATCTTCTGCTTGTCTGTTTTAAAGCTAGCCTAATTGGGAATTACTGTATTTATTTTGGGTGTTTTTAAAGGGAGTGAGATTTAACAGCACAATTGCACCTTAATATCATTTGTATAACCCTTGAATAAATAAAATGCCTTTCCTTTTCACCATATTCTGTTAATAAGAGTCATTCCTAGCAGCAAACAAATTGATCCCATTAAAACTGGGGACCACCCCTCCAAGGGTCCTGCTACAAAAGCATAACTCTCAATGCTAGAGATTGGTGAAAAGGAAAGGAATTATTTATTTAAAGGTTATACAGATTTAGATTAATGGTGGAATACTGCCAATTAAGTTGCACTCCCTTTAAAACACTTCAAAACACATGGTCCTGCCTAATCAGCCTGTTTCAGAACAGAAAAGTCAGAGGCACCATGTTTCTCTAGGGAAATAGAAACCCATGGCTTCATACATCCCAAGCACAGCTCAGCTTTACCAGCTCCCATTCCTGGGTGCTTGATTGAGGAGGTTTCACCGGTGTCCCGGTGTTTTTCAGCTTTTAATTCAGAACCACGTGACACCTTTCTACACCCCCCAGCCCTATGGCTGGCTGGTGGGGTGCTTCTGCTCTCTTTCAAACCATGTCACTCTCTCACTTAATGGCTGCCACCTTATTTTTAAATCCCTAACCCTGGCCTTTGATGCAGTGGCCACTCCTGGCCACTGACAGAATCTCTCACAGCCCTGGAAGCTTTTCCATTACCATTCTGCAGTCAAAGGCCCTCCCATCTTCTTGGCACAGAGAGGAAAGTGGCTGTGCTCCATTGAGTCCCATCCCCCAAATTCTGAGGCTTCTGTCAGCTCTCTTACAAAACCTATAAATAAATTTACACATAAATAAATCTTTTTGGAAATACAGGACTAACATACACACACACAAACAAGAATTATAGTCAGTGTTTTTTGAAGAGTGGTACAGATGAGGCATGAAGAGAGGATGGAGAAGGAACAGTAATATTAAAGAGTATTTTCATTTCTCTCTCTTATTTATTTAATAAGAGAACAACATTATTAAAAGGGTATCAAGAGATAAAGGTTTAAAGAATGGACGTTAGCTTTTATAACCTTCCTCGCATTTCTTATTTTATTACTCCTAAATTTATTCCTCCACCAACCACCTATAATTAGATATAAATCTATTAATAAGAATGGTTTGTTAACAGACTTTTAGCATCAGCAAAGAAATGGAAATGAGTACTGAAAAAAGTGGGTGTGAAGGTAAGTTCTCAGTCTGCAGTCATGACCAAAGTGGGAGGAAGTCCCTTAAGGCAGAGATTGATGGTAGATGTTAAAGAATAAACTAAAACATATAAGAAAAAAATTTATCTTTAGTCCCTGGAAATTTTTGTCAAGACATATATTAAGGGCAGCTTGTTGGGGAATATTAATCACAAAAATCACTTCAACTTAAATTGTATCATCTGCTGACTGAGGGAGAATAAAGGGAGAAAAGAGAAACAAAGGAAGAATGAAGAATAGTAAAGCTTCATTGTTTTGATATGCGAATAAGTCTTGTCTGAGGTGCTCTTGTTGTGTTTTTGTCAAGGCAAGAAACATTCAAAACTGTAGAGAACTTTTGGTGATTTTATTTGAGCCAAACTGATGATAATTGCTGGAAGCAATATGACAACAAATTGAGAAATGCTCTGGAGAAAGGCAGTTTAACACCATATTTTATAGAATCAAAGGAGAAGACAAAAGGGAATTACATGAAACCCATTAGTGATTGGATAAAAAGTAAAATGATAGACACACACTTCTTTTACATAGGCAGGTAAGGGATAGTTAACAATCAACAATGAACATACCAGTAACAATAAGGGGATTTGTGATCTCAGCTTGTGCCCAAGGGGTATGGGCAAAAGAGACATTACCTTGATATTCATAATGTATGTTTTAGATGCAAAAAAAAAAAAAAAAAAAAAAAAACAATAGACAGTTAAAGATTTATCTTTGTTAGGAAAAAATACTGACTGAAAAAATACTGCATGACTACCTGCAATGAACTGATTTTAGTTAATATGTTTTTTTTTTTTTTTAAAGATTATTTATTGTTTTTAGAGAGAGGAGCAGGGAGGGAGGAAGAAAGGGAGAGAAACATCCATGCATGGTTGCCCCCCACCCGCCTCCCCTGTGGACCTGGCTGGAGAGCTGGCTTGCAACCTGGCCGTGTGTCCTGGCTGGGAATCAAACCAGTGCCCCCTGGGTTCGCAGGCCAGTGCCTTATCCACTGTGCCACCAGCCAGGGCGAGTTAATATGTTTTAATGTCAGACCAGGTCTCAGAGTTTGTAAGGCTGCCTCACATGCCTCCTCTGAGCTTGTCAGATTAATGTTTTCCTGAATCAAAGGCAGATATGGAAGCAATTTTCTCATTTCTTCATAATACAGGCCTGTAATTATCAAATATATCTTGGCTTAGAATTATTTGAGAATTTTAAAAAGGCAAACATTTGGGCCCAAACCCAGAGAATTAGTTTAATACTTGTGGGATAGAACCTGAAAATTTACATGTCTAACATGTTCTCATGTCTCAGATCCCACCACCTCACTATCCTGTTCATGACACCAGGTGTCAGGTCCCAAGGTGTCTGAAGCGAGACCACCAAGTAATGATAACAGGGAGGGCACTCACGGAGGGGTGGCAAAGAAGAACTTGTGCTGAGTCTTTAGGAGGGTCTGTATGCTTTATTGTAGTGGCAAGCTAATGACCACACACCAGGGGTAGCTAAGAGCATTGGTGCCCTCACGCACAGTTGGCCCACCCTTTCCACAGCTGTGCAGAATCTGAGCATTTCTATACCCACTCTCCTGATTCCATGCAACCAGGTGCTGGAGGGTGTCAGTATTGCCACACATGGTTTTTCCACTCTCCCACAACAGTAATGCGCGCGTGTCAAGCTTATGGCAAGGGCAGTCTTATATACTCATTGGAACAAAGCAGGCTCTATGTACAAGAGTTACATAGGGGGTGACATCGGCCTATTCAAAGTTGCTAAGTTGGTTACCTTCAGAGCCACAGTGTTCCAGAGCTCTGGGATAAGATTAACTCCAAGGGTGTCTCCCCAGCTGACCCAATGGAAGATAGAGATATTCCTCTGCCCAGACATCCTGTGTTGTTGACGGCTCTGCCTTTGGAAACTCACTTAAAGGAGGTTCCTAACTGCTACATAATAATCCTTGTTGCTATAAAATAGGCATATACTCCTGCTGGGATCCAAGTGAACATTTCCGAAGAAGACTGTATGTGTCCATGTCTACAGGCCAGTCTACCTAACTGCTACATAATAATCCTTGTTGCTATAAAATAGGCATATACTCCTGCTGGGATCCAAGTGAACATTTCCGAAGAAGACTGTATGTGTCCATGTCTACAGGCCAGTCTACATTTCTGAAAATAAAATCAACTATGCTCATCTCTTAACCAAAACACTTTAAAAGGTAAAATACATCCCATTTTGGAACATTATCTTTACAAATAAGAAATAAATTGATTCCATAACCCAACACAATGACCTGTCTTTGCTCCTGCTCACTCATGCCCCAGGCCAAAATGAGAAAGTAATAAGGCCAATATGGAAATCTCCTTTGTAAAAATCAACCAAATCAACTTCTGATAATATAAGATTGAATTCTATTTATGCAACAGAAAAATTCTCAAAACAGAGGGACAGAGGTAATAAAGAATATGAATACTTGCATTGAGTTGCACTTTCTTTATGATAAAAACCATGGCTGTTACCTATTGGCATCTCTGCATTATGTTACCTAACTTTTGCCACCTTCTCTGTATTTCAGAGGCTGGAGGCCTGGAAAACACATTTCTCAGACCACTTTTTTTTTTTTTTTTTCTATAGGGCTCTGGTTTATATTATATAAATGAGAGATTCCTGCATAACATTTGGAAGGAGAAATGTCATTATTGTTCCTACAGTAGCAGGCAGGTGCCTGGCCCACTGAACACAGGTCTGAGGGCTTTGATGGAGTGTGGGTGTGTGTGCTTTGAGGAAGGAAAGGAATACAGTTTTGTCAGTGATTTCCTTATTTTCCTGTTCGGTGCTTCAGGCAGTAACTTTTCTGCTTGGGTATTCTCTGCAGATCCAGCATTTTCTTCATTCCTGCACACGAGCAGAGTTTTCCATTGTAATGTTATTGGAGATGATTTTCTTAATCTTGTAGATTTTAATTTTGACATGTATTTGACTGTGGAATTTATTGCAAACAAGATATTAAGAAGTCTACTTACTGACATATCAACGAAAGCCAGCTATACACTGGTGAGATGGTATGGTTCAAAAATAAAATCCTGCTGTATCTAATTGGCTTACATATCTAATCGGCTTTGTCAATGTAAGAAACATTCAAACTTGTAGAGAATGTTGTCTTTTATTTTAATTTATCTGAGCCAAACTGACAAAAATTGTTAGGAAGCAACACCTGAACTAGTTGAGATACTGTCTGGAAGAATGGCAGTTTAACACCTTATTTTATACACTAGAGTCAAAGGAGGAGCCATAATGAGTTACATGAAATCTCTTGGTGATAGATTAGGAAGGTGGAGAAAGCAAAATGGGAAAATCTGGAATTTAGTACAATGTAAAATAGAGACACTGTTTTTACATCGGTAGGTATATAATAGTTAACAATGAACATTTACAGCACACAGAGGTGGTGTGCTGGAGAACAAGAAAGCATTAGGGGCTCCTGAAATCTCAGCTCTGGTGGGAGTTTGTGCCCTGAGGGCCCGCAACCCCGGCCTGTGCCCTGGCTGGGAATCGAACCAGCGGCACTTTGGTTTGCAGGCTGGTGCTCGGTCCATTAAAATTAAAAGGGAATTAATTGCCTTACATGCCAACAAGTAAATTACCTTAGACACAAAAAAGACAACAGACAGGGTTAGTTAAGGTAAAGATTCATTAGAGAAAGACAACAACCTAGGACAGGACTACCCACCATGAACTGTTTTTAGTTAAGTTTTCATTTCAGACCATCCTTCTGGTTACTTTAGGTCTCTGAGTCTGTCAGGCTGCCACGCAGGCCTGAGCTTGTCAGGTTAATATGTGGCCCCTCTCCTTCCACAGCTTTATTTAACAATTCATGAATCAGGAAGCATCCATCTAGCAAATGGAAGGGAGTACCCAGAAGCTGTACAAAATGACAGGCATTTAGAGGCATGAAGAAGGTGGGAAAAGAAAGTTAAGAAAATGGATTATTTCTGGTAAGGTCATCATTCCTCAGGGAAAGGCAGGGATTTATCAGGTGAATTACCTCTCTAGTGCTGACCAAGAAATCCCAGGTTGACTTGTTTACATTCCTGTAGTAAGCTAACACTATATTTAGGTAAGGTATTGAGTCCTGTTTTGCTGATCTGGGCTTAGCACAGGTGACTTTATTTGGGGTCTATTGTCTCCTAACAGTATTAAATAATTTTAATGTTAGTGTTGTTTAAAGCTCATTGTAATCCTCTTGACATGAATATGAACTGCCACTATTTACTTGTTTCTTTTGGAAAATTTGTAAGACTTTTAGTGACAAATAACCTGTGTTTGACTTAGAGACTCACTTATTTACAACCATGTCTCTAGTTTCAAGTCTCCATCACCTCAGTTTTAATGATTGGCTCATACTTGTAGATAGAAGAACTTGGGATAAGACTGTGGGACATTTGCTTTCATAGAATCCTGAGTCACACTCATCTCATGACTGGTGTTTCTTTTTTGTTTCTTTTTTGCTTTCAAACACTAATAGTTCCAGCCTTTTCCACTTTAGAATCATTATTTGATTCCTGGGAAAACATGGTGTTCATCCTTTGTTAAGGGTCTCACAGATTCAGAATGTATAACATTAAAAATACATCTAACAAGTTATCTGAACCATTTCAAAATCTGGTTGAACCCTAAAATATACAATTTCTTAATATTAACAAACCTGAATTGTTCTTTTTAAAATTGCTCCAACTTACATCCTTCTTAGACCTTGAGATACTTTTTAAATCTAACAGAATGGATAGAGTACAATAGTACATGTTATGAAATTACAAATTATAGATTATTTAAATCACAACTTGAAGAACTGGATCATAGACTTTGTTATCTCATGATCTCAATTTATTTGGTTACATTACTCTTGTTACAGTGACATTTTCTGAAACTAGTTTATTTGTACGAACAACATAGTTTAAAATATGGTTACATGTGCATTCTAGCTAACACCAACTGCATTGGCATAGAAAGACCTCAGGGATAGAATTTAGTCATGATTCTATTTCTGAGTTTATCAGTAATGATGTACAGTTCCTGGGCAAGGTGATTAACTACAAGTTCATTCAGTCTCAGTGTTCTATTCTATAAAACAAAACTGCTTTTTAACGATAGGGATGTAAGGGATGGAAGGGATGAAGCTGAGAATCAGATCAATGATTTATAACATAAGGTAGAAAAAAGCATTTAATCAGAAAGGCAAAAAGAAAAAAAAAAGAATTCAAAAGAGAAAAGAAGGAAGATAGAATAAGAAGCCTCTGGGACAAATTTAAATGTACCAACATCCAAATCATAGAGGTGCCAGAAGAAGAAGAGAGAAAACAAGAAATTGAAAATGTACTTGAAAAAGAAAGAACGAAAGAAAGAAAGAAAATGTCCCTGATTTGGTGAAGAAATAGGCATACAAGTTCAGAAAGTACAGAGAGTCCTGAACAAGTTGGACCCAAAGAGGAGCACACCAAAACCATCATAATTAAAATGCCAAAGGTTAAAGATAAAGAGAGAATCTTAAAAGCAGCAAAAGAAAAGCAGGGAGTTACCTTCAAAGGAAAACCTACAAGTAACCAGCTTCTCAAAAGGTACTTTGCCAGCTAGAAGGGACTGGCAAGAAGTATTCCAAGTGCTGAAAAATAAGGACCTACCTACAACCTAGATCACTCTATCCAACAAAGCTATCATTTAGAATTTAAGGGGCAAAAAATGTGCTTCCCAGACAAGGTAAAGCTAAAGGAGTTCATCATCACAAGAGTATTATTATATGAAATGTTAAAGGGAACTATATGAGAAAAAGAAGATCAAAATCATGAACATTAAAATGGCAACAAATGCACAACTATCAACAATTGAATCTAAGAAAAATAAACTAAGCAAACAAGGGAATGAGAACAGAATCATAGATATGGAGATCATTTGGAGGTTTATCAGATGGAATTGGGAAGGTGGGTAATCATGGAAAAGAGGCAGGGATTAAGAAGTACAAATTGACAGGGTGATAGAATAGATAGGGTGATGTTAAGAACAGTATAGGAAATGGAGTAGCCAAAGGACTTACATGCATGACCCATGGACATGAATTAAGATGGGGTGGGTATTTCTGGATGGAATAGGGGTATTGGGTGGAGGGGGCAAAAGGAGAAAAATTGGGGCAACTGTAATAGCATAATCAATAAAATATATATATTTTAAAAAGGTAAATTGTTTTAAACAAAAGCCATACTCCTATGTAGCAATTAGTTCATAGTGGTCTCTTTACAATGGTGACTTAAGCCAGTAATGAATCACTTTCAAATAAATATTCCCTCTCTGTGGAGTGTACTGTATACAAGTGGCTTTCACAGAGAGTGGTACACTTCAAGATACTGACTTGCATTTACCATGACAGTTGGATTTGTATTAGTTGTCATATTTCAGCAGATTTGCTTTGGAAATGGCTGCAGAAGTTTCTAAAACATTTTTGTATATCTAAGGCCAGTGCAGAAAGTAAGCTATCATTCAGGCTCTCTACAAACAGCATTTGACACCCTGTATTACACAACAGAGAAACACTGTCACTCAACCCACCACTGACTTTCCTCTTTGGAGTGACCTTTTCCTTAAGACAAGTGCCTTGATGGCTGCTGACATTTGAAACACATTTTCAAAAAAAAAAGTAAAATAAAATTTTAAAAGGTTATAAGTTTTCTAAAATCATGTTGTGTAAAATGTTTAGATCTTGCTAAGTGACAGCTGAAAGAATTCCGAGTGCTGTTAAAGGCAAACATTGTCTTTCCCTTGCATTAATGAAACACAAAAATGGTTTCAGTTTAAAACGAAAGTCAGAAATGCAAAGAGATATTGTCCTCATAGCAGCAATCTTTTTTTTTTTTTTTTTCAGTCTCTGTAGATGGTTTATGAAATTAGTAACCTGTCAGGTAAGAATAAACTCAAGTATCCAAAGGACTGTGGATGAAGAACTGATATTGGTATGCAAATCCAACCCTTAAGCATCACCTCTGTGAGGCAAAGAATAATTTTGGTTGAGTTAAACTAAAAAAGAATGTTCTCTTTGTGCATCTGTTATTCAATGTTTAGCAATCCCAAGAAACAACATGAGGAAATATTTTTTCTCCTGAGTTTGTAATGGGGATTGTTCTCCATAACATCTGTATAATTCTTATCTTAGGTGCAAAAATCACTAAAAAGGGATTGATTGATTTACCAACTAGTCTGTGAAGTAAACAACAAACTTAATTTATGTCCTCTTCTCATCTGGGCAGCCAATTCATTCAGCAAAACCAAGTGGAATTTTTAGAAGACCTACTCTCATTTGGTCATTCATTTGGGGATGCTTAAAGGATAAATTGATGAATGAAAAAAGGAATGTCCCAAAGGGAAAGATAAGCAAAATGGAGATGGTTCACCATATGCCGTCCTCATGGTACCCTCAGCAAAGCACAATGTGTGCCTTCATCCTGCTGAGGCCAATGGCTCCTACTTTGGTCCATGAAGCCAGAGCCTTTGAGTGTTAGGGAATCATCTGAATCTGCAGGAGTGTGATCCCAGACAGGCCCTGAACTCAAGTCATGGAATGAAACTAATAGGTTACAGATGAGGAGACTGAGGCGCAGAGACTAATCCAGCTAATAAAGTCAGATTTGGGTGATGAGCCAAAACACTGAGCTGAATGGTGGGAAAGTATAATCAATGACCATTGATCTGTTTATTTTCAAGACCCATTTTTCTCCCCATTAAAATGACTAATATATAATGTAATAAGAGAGAGAAGGTAAAAAGAGAATTAAAATGGGAGACAGTAGGCATAACAAAATCAAGAAATAAAAAAGTAAATGCTCACTACTATAAGTAGGATAGATTTTAAAAAGATAATGATTCAAGCTAAAAGTATTTCATTCAGTTATATGAATTAATCCAACAATGGTGCTTGTTGTTTTTCTTTTCTTTGTTTTGTTTGCCTATTTATTCATGGCTTCTGAGTTTAGAGAAATGGAATGCATACAACATCATCAAAAACTAGTAAAGAGAAAGAAGGAAATTATTTTGTCATGTGATTCTAGATTCTACTTTTGAGGCTAATTTACTTCCTATTAGTATCACTTTTTATTAGCCATTCCCTAAATGCATTCATTCATTGAACCAACTTTTACAGAAAAGTTTAGAGAGCTTCAAAATAAATAACTCCCTATTAGAAATAATTTATGGTATTGGAGAAACAGTTTCTTAGAATCACCTGCTGAGATTTTTTTTTTTTTTTTTTTTTTTTAATTTATATGGCTTCTCTCCTCTTGCACATCCTGAGAGCCTTTTTCCAACTAGTCTATTCCATTGTCAGAGGCTGTGGCTGTCACTTCCCTGATGACACTGTTGCCCATGCAATTAGATACGCTTTTGTGGTAGATAAGGGAAAAATATTTAAAACTGAGCTAAATTATACAGTTCAAAGTAGAAGCTTATTTTCTTTTGTCCTGAATTCAATATCAAAACAAAGAAAAAAACCAACAACGAAACAACCTTTCAAAATAATTGGTTTAATTTTTTTCTTTGAATTAAATATTTTTCACAATTAATATACTTAGAAGATGAGTTTAAAGCATTTTGAAAAAGAATAAAATAGAGGTATCTTTTATTAAGTAATTTTCCTTTTGGTCAAACCATCTCATTCCTGCTGGTATGAAGACAGAGAATAACACTATCAATTTGCTATTCTGAACAATTTGTTCTAAGAATAATATAAATGAGTCAAGCAGAACAAATTTAAGAGATGATAGAAAATGGAGCGAAATGGTGAATGCATACTGAATTAGATGAAAATAACTTTCTAAGGTCCAGTTGCTTTTGCCATATCAGAATGTGGATCTACCATTATTAAAAAGAAACAAACTATACAAATTAATGTAAAATCTTACACTTAAAAATATTGGCAATTAAACCACAACTTTAAGGGAACTTTGCTCTTACAATTAAGTATACCCATGGGCCAAGCAGGGATTGTAGGCTACCAGTTTTTAATCTCTGAGTTTAGAAAATTTTTTTTCTTTATTTTTATCTCATCTTGGCTTTTGCATGTGACTACCTCATTTGAATTAGTTATGTGGCCATAGGTATGTATGGACCCCAGACTGATACCATTCCAAGGTCAGTGAAGCAGAAAAACGATATTCCAGCTCTGGTCTAAAACAGCAAGTCCTGATTTTCACGGATTTTTACCAAGTAAAATTTTTCAAAATACATTTGAGGACTTATCAATGTCAAGATATTAAAGCAAAACAAAAACTAATTGAAATGCCAAATACAACTTCCACTACTTCCAGTGAAATTTAACCAGTGAGGAGGGGAGTGGTTGCTACTTGCTTCTAGTCCTACTTGGTCAAGGCCAGGAATCCTACCAAATATCCTGTAATGCTCAGAATAGCCTCCCTTAACAAGGAATTAAATAGCCCAAATGACAAGATTGCTGAAGATGAAAATCTATTTACTCAAAATTGGCCCTCCATTGACAGGAAAGTTTAAACTCAGTGAAAGTGTATATTTGGGAATAAACTGATACAGATATTTCTAAACTATCAAATGTGCATATAACATATTTTAAAATTATAAATCTGCAATTAACATGCTTATACAATATAGTATACTTGCTGAGTCTTTTTTCATTATTGAGGTAATAGTCACATAACCAAATTAATCATTTAAAAAAGTGAACAATTTAATAGCATATAGTATGTTCACAATATTGTGCAACCATTAATTGGGTCTAGTTCCAAATATTTAGCATCCCAAAGGAGACTGTATCCATAAAGTAGTTGCTCCCAATTTTCTTTCCACCCCAACCCCTTCTCAACCCCCAGGCAACCATCTATCTGCATTCTATCTCTATTTTGGATATTTCATATAAATAAAATCATGCAGTAAATAACCTTTTACATGTGGTTAATTTCAGTTACCATGTTTTTGAAGTTTATTTACAGTGTCACGTGTATTAATACATCATTCCTTTTTATAACTGAATAATATTGCATTTTATGTATCTCCCACAATTTGTTTATCAATTCATTCACTGATGGAATATTGGGTTGCTTCTACTTTGGAATATTGTAAATCATGCTGCTATGAACACATGTCTACATGTATTTGCTTGAATACTTATTTTCAATTCTTTTGGTTATATACTAAGAAGTGTAATTGCTCCATCATATGATAATTTTTTACTCAACTTTTGAGAAAATGTCAAGCTGTTATCCATAGAAGCAAAATCATTCTCACCAGCAATTTATGAGAGTTACATTTTTTCCCATATTCTTCCTAACACATTTTGTTTTCTGCTAATTTGACCATACCCGTCCTGGTGGGTATAACTCATAATGTTTATATTTTCATTTTCCTAATGACTAACAATGCCATGTTTTCATGTGCTTGTTGATCATTTGCATTTCTTTGTTGGAGAAATGTCTACTCCAGTTCTTTGTTCACTTTTTAATTGGGCTGTTTTCTTTTGCTTTTGAGTTATAACTGTTCTTTTTATATTCTGGCTTACTAGCCTTATTCCATATATGATTTGTAAATATTTTGTGCCATATATAGGTTGTCTATTCAATTTCTTTACAACACCCTTTGAAACAACAAAAAAGTATTTTGATGAAATTTGATTTATCTACTT
Source organism: Noctilio leporinus (assembly GCA_004026585.1). Lineage (NCBI taxonomy): Eukaryota > Metazoa > Chordata > Mammalia > Chiroptera > Noctilionidae > Noctilio > Noctilio leporinus. The sequence goes on along the minus strand of PVIW01012133.1, from coordinate 3,523 downwards.
TTCATTCATTGCTCATGCTTTTGATATTATAGCTAAGAATCCATTACCAAATCCAAGATTATAATCACTTCTCCAATTTATTTTAAGAGTTTTATGGTTTTGGTTCTCATTCGTAGGCCACTTATCAGTGTTTAGTTTTTGTACTCGGTGTGAGGTAGGGATCCAACTTTATTCTCTTGCAAATGGATATGCTCCTCACCTCTCCCCTCCCAGTAGCGGAAGAGAACATTTTTTCCTCATGGAAAGAATAATCCACTTGTCAAAATTTAATTGACCAGAGATGTATCGGTTTCATTACAGGCAGCATGGCTGAACCCCTTGTGGCTCACAGCTCCTTCCTCATGGCTACTCCTTTTCTCTTCTGCACTCACTCTATCCACATGACCCTCTCTCATGGGGACCAGCTCCCCACAAAGCTGCCTGGCTGCTACCTCATGCTTCTCTCTCCTTACCCACCAGACCTCCTAGCTGTTCCTTCATCCTGGCTGCCTGCCTTTCATTTAAATGCTGACCCAGAGGACCATACATCATTGTTATAAGAATGTTATAAGAAGCATGTTAAGCCTATCAGTTACCCTTTGGCCCTAGGCTGCAACACAGCTACCATCTAGTTACCAACTTGCCATAGAGATGCAAAGTACCTTAAAAACTATATTATCTCCTTTCCTCATCCCCAAAACCATGAGCTGTGGGGACTTTTGGGGAAGAGCTCTCCTGCTTTGTTAGGTGTCCACATACACTAGTCCTTCAGGTAGTATTTTTGGGAATATTATGAACACTTAAGTAGCTCCCTGGTTTGGGACTCTGCACTACACTTTATCATATATCTGTATTGTGCATTCTTTTTGATTTTACATATCAAAAAGTAGTAAGAGAAAAAATATCTACATATGCAAACTAAAATGATTAGTGAATTTGTTAAAAAGAAGTCAGCAGCAATTCCTCCTCCCCCAATCTTTAAACTAAGCAATATATAGTTAACTTGTGACTCATTTCTTCTGTCCTCTGTTTCTTGCTCCAGCCCTTCTGCCTTTCTCTTTTTCCTTCTCTTTATTGTTAGGATTCATTTGCTTCCCCATGCACTTTCCTGCTTCTACCATAACTCTAAGCCCTTTCCCTTTCTCACTATTTAGGGGTTGTTAAAACACAGATTTCATATACTTATTTCTTCCCTGTGTTTGCTGAGAATGTTATGAAGAATGGTGGATTTAAGAGTTATGGCATGTTATCCTTAATCAATCATTTTGTGCCAACTATCTAAGGATCAGCAGAATTATTTTTAGTCTAGTCTATGTCAAATTTCCTATCTTCTAAAAACTGGTATAGAAAGCCATTGATGTTGCCCTAACTTTGCAGTGTATCTCAGGTAAGTTTGTTTCTAAAGATGATTCTGAGCTCATAGAACTCAAAGAAAGTTCCAGGCTAAATCAGATAGGGCCTCTCACTCTCAAAAATAAATCAAAATAAAATATAAAATTCAAATACAGAGAATAATTAGTCAATGTATTTATGACTGTCCACTTTGGCATAAAGTTGAAAAATCAGTAACCTAATTTGCTGAGTTTTTAAAAAAATTTCTGAGTATTTTTTAATCAGTGAAGATTGTGAGTCTATTTTCTGTCTTAAGGGAGAAATATAAGTCTGTGTGTGTGTGTGTGTGTATGTGTGCAGATGTATACATACATGTGTGATGTACCTATTAATCAACTGTCTCTAAGGTGGTTTAAAAAAATTAGGAAGAGTCTAACTTAAAAACATTGGGGTCCAAAAGAAACTTCTCTCTTTTTTTTTTTTCTTTTGTCCAAGATTCAGATAATTGAAGAGAGAGAGTATTCTCAAGGAGTGTATTTTAAAAACTCCATTCTGATTTTACTTGAACTTCTGTAATAATAATTATCAAACAGAATTAGTCATTCCATATGTTATGGATAGATTTAAGAATATCCAAAGATATTCTCATATCCATGAGCTATATAAAAGTATGTATACTTGGAATGAAATATAAACATCTTAGGCTGCTTCTGTCCTGAGAGGTTATAGAGGGCTGATAGAACAAAAAGGGAACACCAACTTATTGTAATGCTAAGTAGTATACCAGGGTAGTCTGTGATACAGCTCTGAAAATACAGGGCTAAATTTGACAGAGGATCCTGAGGACTGCATTCCAGCAGCAAACATAGACAGAATTTCTGTTTTTGTTTTTAATTTGTTTTAATATTTTATTTGCCCTGGCTAGTAGCATGGTGGATAAGGCACCAGCCTGCAAACCCCAAGGTCACTGGTTCAATTCCCCAGCCAGGGCACATAACCAGGTTGTAAGCCAGGTCTCCAGCCAGGTCCGTGGCTGGAGGCAGGTGAAAGGCAACCATACATTGATGTTTCTCCCCCTCCCTCTCTCCCTTCCTCTCTCTCTGGAAATAATAAATAAATACTTTAATTTTTTTTTTTTAATTATTTTTAGAGAAAGGGGAAAGGAGGGAGAGAAAAATCAAAGTGTGGATGCCTCTTGTGTACCTTCAATTGGGGACCTGGCCTGCAAAACTGGCATGTGCCTTGACTGGGAATCAAACTGGCGACCCTTTGATTCATTGGTTGATGAATCAAACCGAGCCACTCCAGAGAGGGAAGACAGAATTTCTGATGCCCATTGTTTTCTTTAGTTTCTGCCCCCCCACCCACCCCCACTTAATTCAGTATCTTGTTGGGGTTGTGGAGTTGCAAATGCTTCCCCCTCCATACCCATCGCAGCAAATGATGTTAGGTGCTTGGCAAGTGTGTGGGCACAGCTTAGTAAACTGCACCTAATTCCTCTGTGGAGCAGAGGGCCTAGCTCTGGGTTAGTTTCTTTTCACTGCAATGGATTACACCTATTTGAATTAACTGCATGGGTTTGGCAAAACTGTTTAACCTCTCTGACTCAGTTTGCTTAACTGTGAAGTGAGACACTTCAGCATGATGGTATTCAAAGCCTCAAGGCAAGTAAAATCCTGTGTGTAACCGTGGCATGATAAGAAAAATGAAGGAGCACTTGTTTTTCAATGATTTAATTAAAATGTAGTTCAGAATCTATTAAGAATTAACAGCAAGGATTGTGGGGACACTTTTTACAGAATAATTGAGCTGGCCACCTCAAAAAGATATTCTAGCTCAATTATGTTTCACAGTACGTTCTATAATAATGAATAGATATGTTTGTATCTGTGCTGTCCAATACAGATGTCACTAGTCAGATGTAGCTATTGAGTTCTTGTAGTGTGGCTTTTTTGTTTTGTTTTGTATTGTCTTGTTTTAATTTTATTGTTGTTGTATTACATCCATCCCCTTTTTGCTCCCCTCGGTCCCCCTCCCCACCCACCCATTCCCCCAAAGTCAGTCCCCCCTGTTGTCCATGTCCATGGTTCCTTTATACTAGGTTCTTGTCTAAGCTGCTCCCCTTCTTTGCCTCTGTCTCCCCCCTCCCCCTAACCCCGTTCCCCCTGACCACTGAAGGCCTACTCCTTGTATTCATATACTTGATTCTGTT
>PVIW01012132.1:5874-33795 GCA_004026585.1 Noctilio leporinus | reverse complement strand
ACCACTGAAGGCCTATTCACTGTATTCATATATCTGGTTCTGTTTTGCTTGTTGTTAGTTTTGTTCATTATTGTCCTGTAATGGGTGAGATCATATGGTATTTGTCCTTCACTGACTGGCTTATTTCACTAAGCATAATACTCTCCAGTTCCATCCATGTTGTTGCAAAGGGTACAAGTTCCTTCTTTCTTTCTGCTGTATAGTATTCCATTGTGTAAATGTACCAAAGTTTATTGATCCAATCATCCACTGATGGGCACCTAGACTGTTTCCAGCACTTGGCTATTGTAAATAATGCTGCTGTGAACATAGGTGTACATAGTGAACCCACAATTTTTTGATGCTCCAACCAATGGAGTCACCTGGCCATGGTTGAACTTAATTTTTAAATACTTATGCATTATATCTAAAAAATAATATTCTCAGAAATAAACTTTGAGAAATATTATTACAAAATTTTAACTTCTTTTCATGTGAAGTAGACACTTATGAAGGGGGCACAAAAACTATATGTCCTGCATTTTCCAACAGAATGTATTTTGGATGGGAAGGAATTCTGGGAACAGCCTAGGATCAGGCTGGCCTGGCAGAGGGTGGCAGGTTTATTCATAGGGTATTCTGGAGGGAACAGACTGAAGCACAAACCTGCCATTATTCCAGAATTGTGTAACTTTTGTGTGTTATGTTGTTTTAGTTCATAAACTAACCTTATAGAAACTAACAGGAAGACAGGAAAACCCTGGTGTTAGAGTTGAGCACTAATCGACAGGCTTAAGTAATTGAAGCTGTGACTTGATAGGCTTAAGTGACTGCTTTTGAATAAAGACTCCTTTCCTTTATCACTAAACCTTTGCCTCTGGAATTTTGCCTAGAGGTGGTGGTAGGTAGTGGGGCCCCAACTTGCTGTTCAGCAACTTTGGAACTTTTTTTTATTACTGTTTTTGCTGAATTTCATAAAAATTTTTTCTTTTATATTTCCTTTAATGAAGCTACTAGAAACTGAATTACCCACACAGCTTGCGTAGTGTTTCTATCGAACAGTGCTATTGCAGATCATCAGTTGTGCCAGAACTCTTTCTTTTTTACTTTTAATTTAATTTTATTATTGTTTTACTACATACATCCCCTTTTTCCTACCCTCTGTTCCTTCCCCACCCACCCACTCCTCCCAAAGTCAATCACACTTGTCCATTTCCATGGTTCTTCCATACTAGTTCCTTGACTAAACTGCTCCCCTTCTTTGCCTCATCCTCTCCCTTCCCACCTTCCCTCTGCCCACTAAAGATCTATTCATTGTATTCATGTATCTGGTTCTGTTTTGCTTGTTTGTTTTGTTCATTATTGTCCTGTAATGGGTGAGGTCAGATGGCATTTGTCTTTCACTGACTGTCTTATTTCACTAAGCATAATATTTTCTATCCAATCCAAGTTGTTGCAGAAGTTAAGAGTTCCTTCTTTCTTTCTGCTGTGTAGTATCCATTGTGTAAATGTACCAAAGTTTTTTGATCCAATCATCCACTGATGGGCACTTAGGCTGTTTCCAGCACTACGCTATTGAAAATAGCACTGCTATGAACATAGGGGTACATAGGTTCTTATGATTTGGTGTTTCAGGGTTCTTTGGGTATAGTCCTAGTAGTGGAAATGCTGGATCAAAATGCAGTTCCATTTTGAGTTTTTTAAGGAAACTCCATACTGTTTTCTATAATGGCTGCAACAGCCTGCATTTCCACCAACAGTACACCAGTGTTCCCTTTTCTCCACATCCTCACCAACACATGTTGTTTGTTGATTTGTTGATGATTGCCATTCTGACAGGTGTGAGGTGGTATCTTATTGTGGTTTTAATTTGCATCTCTCTGATGACTAGTGATGTTGAGCATTCTTTCATATGTCTTTGGGCCCTTTGTATGTCTCCTTCAGCGAGTTGTCTGTTCAGGTCAACTTTGCCCATTTTTTAATTGGGCTGTCTGTCTCCCTGGTGTCGAGTCCCATTAGCTCTTTATATATTTTGGATATCAAATCCTTGTCTGAGGTATCATTGGCAAATATGTTTTCCCATATAGTTGGTTCCCTTTTAGTGTTGCTGGTATTTTTTTTAGCTGAACAAAAACTTTTCAATTTGATATAGTCCCATTTGTTGATTTGTCCTTTTATTTCCTTTGCCCTTGGAGAAGTACCACTAAACATATTTCTGTGTAGGATATCTAAAATTTTACTGCTTATATTTTTCTCCAGAACCCTTATGGTGGCACTGTCTATGTTTAAGTCCTTTATCCATCTTGAGTTGATTCTGGTGTAGGGTGTAAGTTGGTGGCCTAGTTTTATGTTCTTCCATATTGCTGTCCAGTTCTCTCAATACCACTTGTTGAAGAAATTGTTTTCACTCCATTTTATGTTCCTTCCCCCTTTGTTGAATATTAATTGACCATAGAGTCCTGGATTTATTTCTGGGTTCTCTATTCTGTTTCATTGATCTATATGTCTATTCTTATGCCAGTACCAGATTGTTTTGATTACAGTAGCCTTGTAGTATACTTTGATGTAGGTATCGTGATTCTTCCTACCTTGTACTTCTTTCTCAAGATTGCTGTGACTATTTGTGGGTGTTTTTGGCTCCATATACATTTTGAAGTATTCTTTGTATCTCTGTGAAGTATGTCATTGGTATTTTAATAGGGATTGTTTTGAATCTATAGATTGCTTTGTGTAGTTTGGACATTTTAATGATGTTAATTCTTCCCATGAACAAACATGCTCCCATTTATTTGTATCTTCCTGCATTTCTTTCTTCAATGTTTTGTAGTTTTCTAAGTACAGGTTTTTTACCTCCTCAGTTAAGTTTATTCCTATGTACTTTATTTTTCTTGTTGCTATGGTAAATGGGATTTGTTTTCTAGCTTCTATCTCTGATATTTCATTATTAGTTAAAAAAATGCTTTTGATTTCTGAATATTGACTTTGTATCCAGCTATTTTACTAAATTTGTTTATTCGATCAAGTAAGTGTTTGGTGGGGCCTGTCAGGTTCTGTATGTACACTCTCATGTCATCTGCAAATAATGGCAGTTTGACTTCTTCCTTTTTAATTTGGATACTTTTGATTCCTTTTGTTTCTCTGATGGCTATGGCTAGAACTTCCAAGATGATGTTGAACAGAAATGGAGAAAGTGGACAGCCTTGTCTTGTTTCTGATCTTAGGGGGAAAGCTTTTAGTTTTTGCCCATTGAGTATGATGTTAGCTTCAGATTTCTCATATATGGCCTTTATGATGTTGAAGTATGCTCCCTCTATTCCCATTTTGTTGAGCGTTTTTTATCATAAATGGTTGTACTTTATCAAATGCTTTCTCAGCATCTATTGATATGATCATATAGTTTTTATCTTTCATTTTGTTAATGTGGTGTATGACATTTTTTGAATTGCAAATGTGGTACTATCCTTGCATCTTTGGATGAAACCCACTTCATCAGGATGTATGATCTTTTTAATGTATTGAGGGATCTGGTTGGCCAATATTTTGTTGAGAATTTTAGCATCTATGTCCATCAGAGATATTTGCCTAAAGTTTTCTTTCTTAGTTGTGTCTTGACCTGGTTTGGGGATTAGAATAATATTGGCCTCATGGAGTTTGGGAATGTTCCTTCTTATTGGATTTTTTGGAATAGGCTGGGAAAGATAGGAGTTAGTTCTTCTCTGTTTGGTAGAATTCACCTCTATAGCCATCTGGTCCAGGTCTCTTGTGCTTTGGGAGATTTTTGATTACTTCTTCAATTTCACTAGTTGTTATTGGTCTATTCAGAATATCTACTTCTTCTGGATTCAGTTTTGGTAGTTTATACATTTTCAGAAATGTGTCCATTTCACCCAGATTGTCTTATTTCTTGTCATATAGTTGTTTGTAGTAATTTCTTACAATCCTTTGTATTTCTGAAGTATCAGTTGTGATTTCTCCTCTGTTATTTCTGATTCTGTTTATTTGGATCCTCTCTCTCTTTTGCTTAAAGGCTTGTCAATTTTGTTTATTTATTTATTTATTTTTCTTTCTTTCTTTCTTTCTTTCTTTTTCTTTTTAAATTTTAGTGTTGTTGTATTACATCCTTCCCCTTTTTGCTTCCCTCTGTCCTCCTCCCCATCAATTTTTTTTATTTTATTAAAAAACCAGCTCCTGGACTTGATTTTTCAAATTGTAGTTTTAGTCTCTAAGTTACTTAATTCTGCTCTGATCTTGATGATTTCCTTCCTTCTACTTGTTCTGGCCTTTGCTCCTCTAGTTGTTGCAGCTTTATGATTTGTTTGTTTGTATAAGCTTCTTCTGACCTTTTTAGGTAGGCCTGTATTGCTATGAATTTCCCTCTGAGGACTGCCTTTGCTGTGTCCCATAGGTTTTTGGACTGTTGTGTATTCATTGTCATTTGTTTCCAGAAACTTCTTGATTTCATCTTTGATCTCATTCTTAACACATTCCTTACTTAAAAGCCTGTTATACAGTCTCCATGAGTTAGAGTGTTTTTGTTTTTTTCCCTTGAGGTTGGTTTCTAGTTTCAAATCATTGTGATCTGAGAAGCTGCTTGGTATGATTTCAATTTTCCTGTATTTGTGGAGGCTTGCCTTGTGAGCTACCATGTGGTCTATGTTAAAGAGTGTTCCATATGCATTTGAACACTTCTCTGGGGTGAAAAGTTCTGTAGATATCAATTAGGTCCATTTCCTCTAAAGTGTTGTTCAATGCCACAATATCCTTGGTGTTCTTTTATTTGGAAGATCTGTCTATTGTTGATAATGGGGTATTTAAATCCCCTACTATTAGTGTGTTGCTGCCTATTATCCTTCTTGAACTCCTCCAAGATTTTCTTTATATGTTTTAGAGCTCTTACATTGGGTGCATACATGTGTACCAGAGTATTTTCTTCTTGATGGATTGTTCCCTTAAGTATTATGAAATGTCCTTCTTTATCTCTTTTTATGGCCTTCATTGTAAAATCTATTTGGTCTGAAATAAGTAGTGCTACTCCAGCCTTTTTTTTTTTTTTTCAGGTCATTTGCTTGATAAATATTTTTCCATCCATTCACTTTCAATCTGTGTTCATCTTTTGTTCTGAGGTGCATCTCTTGAAGACAGCATGTATGTGGGTCATATTTTCTTATCCATTCAGCTACACTATGTCTTTTGTTTGGCACATTTAATCCATTTACATTTAAGGTTATTATTGTTTGGTACTTATTTATTGCCATTTTCCTGCTTTGTACCTGTGTTCCTCTCTGTCTCTCTCTGTTGCTTCATATTCTTTTTTTTTTTTCAAAGCAGACCCTTTAGCATTTCTTGCAATGCTAGTTTGGTAGAGATTTAGTCTTTTAGTCTTCTTTAGTTTTTTTCTGGGAAACTCCTTATTTCTCCATCCATTTTGAATGAGAGCCTTCCTAGGTAGAGTATTCTTGGTTACAGACCTTTGTTTCCCATTACTTGGACTATTTTTTTGCCATTCCCTTCTGGCATGTATTGTTTCTATTGAGTAATCATTTGATAATCATATTGGAGTCCCCTTATATGTTATTTGCTATTTCTCTCTTGATACTTTAAGGATTCTCTCTTTGCCTCTGAAATTTGTCATTTTAATTATATGTGTTATCATTATTTTGAATTCTTTATCTGATAGTTTGTTTGCCTCTGTTTCATTTAATGATCTTTCTGGGATTCCTCCTTTCCTTTTGGTGATAGACTGATTCTTTCTTTCCCCACTTTGGGTGTCTGTTGTAGCTTGTTTTTGTCTTGGATTAATCTGCTTTGATTCCTTCCCTTCATGGAGTACCCTTCTGTGTTAGGGGATTTGTGAAGTTCAGTGTTGCAGTCTCTTTGATTTTCTCAACTTGTTGCTTTTGGGGTGACCTTTATGTAGTTAACTTGGGCTGTCTGGTTATGCTTTGGGTTGGTTATATGTGTTTCTCTTTTCTCTCCAGGTGACTGATTGAGAGACACTCCTTCTATCCTTTCTCATATACTGTTTCTGAGCTGCTCCTAAAACAGAACCACCAGTCCAGGCAAAATAACCATACCTTCAGAGATATCTTTCTCCTTTAATCCCCATTTCCACTGCCTATGAACCTAGCTATATACTCAAAACCTCCAAGGTAACCCCCACTCTTAATCATACCCTCAGCTGCAACTGAGCCAGTCTTAATATGGATGTAGATATGATAAGACTTATAAGAGGGGGAAATAATTAAGTTGACTGAAGTATAGATAATTTTGAAGAGTGGAAAGGAGTAGCAAAGATAGTGGGGATTGGAGAGAGAAAGCCAACTTATCTCTTATATAGATAGGGGAAGGGGGAAAATCAGATTGCTTCAATTGCGAGTGAACTGTATAAGCCTATATATATAGTAAGTGCATCTATCTCCCTGTCCATCCTTAATGAGCTTTGATTGGTCCAGATGGAGCCTGGACCCATGTGCTTTTAGAAGAAAAAAAGAATGTGTAGTCCCTAGTAGTGTACTCACCAAAAAAAGAAAAGGAAAGAAAAGAAACGAGAGAGGGGGAGGGTGGAGAGAGAAGAGAGAAAGAAAGAAAAAGAAAAAAAGAAGGAAGGAAGGAAGGAAAGAAAGGGTTTAAGCGGCTAGGGAGGAAAAGAATACTTAGATTTAGGACTGGGAATGAATTTTAGCAGGAGAGTGAGTAGACTTTAAAACAAGAGTAGGAGGAGGGTCTTGGGTATTTAGCTGGATTGAGATAAGGGAGGAGTAAAAATATGGAAATAGTATGATATAAATAGTATTTATTTAAAATGCACTAAGTGTGAGGGTTGGAAGTAACTTTTGAAAAGGATATGTTAGGGATTAATAGTTCATGTAGCTCAGGTGCTTGAGATTAGCAGTGATCTATTTCAAGAGTTTGCCTCTTTTTCTTGATCAAGTCTCTGCAGTCTATATTCAAGCTGTGTGGTCTTAGAGTGTCAGGGTCTATGGCTGTCACAATCAGGGCTGACTCTGAGTGCCAGCTTCCCATAGCCCAGATGGGTTTCTGCACTGCTGGTGTTTTGGGGCCCTTCCTTCTCTCATTGGTTCTGTGTGAAGAACTGCAGGGTGCTTATGTGGTGTCAATGGCTGCTTCTCCCCCTCCATCTCCTCAAGAAAGTTTCTGCCTGCAATGGGCACCTGCCTCTAAAAGGGGGTGGCCTACAACTTCATTCGCTCCTGTGATGGCTGGCCCTCCCCTTGCAGCTCCTGGAGGAGGTAGCCCCTGTCTTCAAAGAATGCCTGGCTCCCTGGGGGTCCTGCAGGTCACAGGTCATTTGCAGGGGATTGCTGGCCCTCCATACAGTCCAGCTCTTTGAGGAGGTTTTCAATGTTGTCTCTGCAATTTGCACCTGGGTCCCCAGGGGTTACTCAGCACAGTTTTCTGGGGAAGGCTGACCCTGCATGCAGTCCAGCTCTTTGAGGTTTTCACTGCCACCTCTGTGGTGTGCAACTGGCCCCCCAGGGAGCATGTGGTGCTGTCTGCTGTCTAAGGCTACCCCTCCCCATCCAGCTCTTCAAGGAGGTTTTGTCACCTCCAATGGGTGCACCAGTTACACCAGCAGTAAGTTCCTGGCATGCAGTTTTGAGTTTTCATGGGAGCCTGTGCACTGGTGTGGGTGTGCTGGGTTAGGCCTCCCTTCTGGTTGGGCCTTTGAACTGCCCTCTTCCCAGGTAGTGCAGTGGCACAATTTTCAGCCCTCTCACTGACCTGGTTCTCTTCTTCTCTGCCTCTGCCCCTGGGAGACACTTCCTCTCTCTCAGCCTCCAGAGCACAGCTTTCACACAGTCCCTCCCCTGCAGGAGTTCAATTCCTCATTCCCTCAGGAGTTTGCACTTCCTGTCCATATTATTAAATGCAAAATAATTACCAAAAAAATTAAAAAATTAAATCAGTTTTATGTCTGGATTCTTTGACAAGACATAAGAGTGCATGCTGTATATTCTATTCATAAGGAGTTCAAAATCAGGAAAACTAATACATGATGACAGGTCAAAGTGATGGACACATTCTGGGGACAGGTATGAGAAAACTTCTAGGTATTTGAAAATGCTCTGTACCTTGATCTGGATAGTGGTTACATAGGAGTAGATATATGTACATATTCATCAAGCTATATACTTAGAATTTGCAAATATTGCTGCATACATGCTACACCTCAATGTTAAAAACTTTAAGTTGACAAAAGAAGATTTCAACAAAAATATTGACCAGGCGAAATGCTGTAGCACCTAATAGTATCAAGGAACAAACTGTTTTATCAAACTTCAACTAAAAACCAGATCATATCAGTTACATCCATGGCAGAAGTGTTTTAGTATATGCACCCCATAATTTAGACACACACACACACACACACACACACACATATATATATATACATATATATAATATATTTTAAAAATGATATTTTTAAGAACATTACAAAATCAAACCAATATATAGTGACCAAAAAGAATCCTTCTTTGAAATAAACAACTTATTGTTATCTCTTGAAATAATTTCCAAAGATTATTCATGGACATCATAACTTTGAACTTGTAGCATTTTCCAAAAGAAAGAAACAGTACAATTCACTGGCATACTCAGTTGCTTCCAAACAGTCAGGCTGGCTTCTAATAGACAAATGGCTCACACTGTCATCTTTTTAAAAAAGATTTTATTTATTATATTTAGAGAGAGGGTAAGGGAGAGAGGCAGAGAAGGAGAGAAACATCACCTGCCTCCAGCTACAGACCTGGCTGGAGACATGGCTTGCAACCTGGTTATGCGCCTGGCTGGGAATCAAATCAGAGACCTTTGGGTTTGCAGGCCAGCACCTATCCATTGTGCCACCAGCCAGGGCCATACAAGTCATCTTTTTACATGGAAAGTATATTGTTGCACTTAATTTTTTAGGCTCAAAGCTATATGTAGACAACAGGTCATTGTGTCATGACAATAAATTACTACTATGCACATTGAAGATGAGAAAGTGACTTACATTCATAAATTACCTTTTCTCCATGGTTCATTCAATTCCTCACAACCCATGAATATTGAGTTTCCTAATTTCCTTCAAAGAATTAGAGAAAACAAAGACAAAGCAAGTAAGGATGGGAGGAGCCTAGAAAAACTATTAAATTAAGAATTTACACAGCAAGTTATTTGAAGAATGTTCCATGGCAGTCTTTACAAAATCAATGCCACATAACTTGAAAAAATAGCAGCCTGGTGCCTCTTTATTCCCCTTGGTAAGTGCAAATATTGTTATTTTAACAATGGCATCAAATAATTTTTTGAGATTACTTGTCACATAAAAAAAGCCTACTTTAAGAAGCTCATATCTTGATAGTATGTGCAATTGAGTCATCCCAGCAAAAGCCTGTTTTGCCTGTCACATGTACTATTTGTTCCTGATTTCAAAATAACCATTTAAAAATGGCATTTTTCAATAAAATTATGAAATGTTCAAACAGAATTGAACTCAGTGAAATGCAACATTCAACAATATAAAAAGACACTGATTAAGAATAGTTTGTGAATTTATTTTATGATTTCATACAGAAAAAAATATTGATCATTCTTCTTAAAATATGTAGTGATAAATTTATAAACATGAGGTGCTAAAGTCACCCTCTATCTCCTTTAGAGGATCAGAAGAAAGAAGATAAGCATTTATAGAAGTCACACTATTGTAATATAATCTCATTGTGTTTATGGTGTCAATAAAGGTTCATAGTATCATGATAATTTCTTATTTTTAAAAAGCTGTAATAAACTATAAAACAAAAATAAAATTTCACTTTAAAAGTACCATTTGATCCATTATAGACAGAATTATATTATTTTACTCCAACAAATGGAAAACAATAAAAATAGTGAAATTGAGGCCCTTGTTTAATTAGAAAAGATGATTTTACTTCTCACACTGAAACATTTTTTTAAAAGATTTTATTCATTATTTTTAGAGAGAAGGTCAAGGTAGGAGAAAGAAAGAGAGAGAAACATCAATGTATGTTTGCCTTTCATCTGCCTCCAGCTATGGACCTGGCTGGATACCTGGCTTGTAACCTGGTTATGTGACCTGACTGGGAATTGAACCAGCAATCTTTTGGATTCGCAGACTGGTGCCTATCCACTGAGCCATCAGCCAGGGCTTCACTGAAACATTTTTGTACTTCAGACTGCACTACTTGACATTCATCAATCATCCTTTGGATAAATGCTCAGTTAAACTTTTCCCTTGTAGCTTCATATTTAGAATAGCATCTGCTTAGCAACACTCACAGTCTCACAAGTTTCCATTAAAATACACATGAAGACTCAGTTTTTTTGTTTTGTTTTTTAGAATGGAAGCTTATATTATTGGTTTGAGAATTTTTTTTCTGTTCTAATATAAGCATTTAATGTTATAAGTCTCCCTCTAAGTCCTGCTTCCAGTATTCCTCAATTCTAATATTGTATATTTGATTTTAATTGTTAAAAAGATTTTCTAACCTTGGCTAGTAGCACAATGGATAAGGTACTGGCCTGAGAACCCAAAGGTCACTGGTTGGATTCCCAGCCAGGGCACATATATAATTATATATAATTGATTTTGCTATTACAGTTGTCTTAATTTTCCCCCTTTGCCCCTTCCACCTCGTATCCTCCATTCCCTCCAATAATGCCCCCCTTAGTTTATGTCCATATGTCATACATATGAGTTATTTGGCTTCTACATTTACCCTATTATTCTAAACATCCCCCAGTCCATTCTATAACCACCAATGTGTACTTATTTTCATATCCAGACAGTTTAACATTTAATAACTGCCTTCTGGCAGTTGCTCAGATCCTACAAATACAAAGTTTCCATTATTTCAAAATACTTACGTTAATTCATTTGTTTAAAAAATTACTTTGTTAAAGTAATATCATTGCAAATTATCAACATGTACAAATATATTTACACACATACATATTTTTATAAGTATTATACTCAAAAACATATTTCTTCTACTGTGACCATGTCTAATAATATTTAATTAATGGCCTTCAAAATATTTCTTTTAGAAATATTTTGGTCTAGTTTCTTTCAATTCTTGTTCCTGAAAAACATCTCATCTCATAATTATCAGGTTGTACTTACATTTGCTTGGTTATAGGCAGACTTCTCCTGAGATAAAAAAATATAAACTATCAAACTCTATTTTCATTACCCAAAGAGGTCTTCTTTATTCTTTAAATCTGCAGTGTCCAATATGGTAGCCACTTAAAAGGTGCCTAGTTCAAATTGTGATATACTATAAAGTATATACTAGATTTTGAAGAGTTAATACTAAAAGTTTAAAATGTCAATAGCTTATATAATTATATCATGTTAAATGATAATATTTTAGATATATTTTAGTAGACTAAGTTTTCTTTTTCTTTAAAACTTATTTTACTCTGAAATGCTAGTTTTGTGAATTATATCACTAAAATGGTGTATTGTAGAACTAATTTTCATGAAGGCTCTCTTAGAGACAGTGCCAAACCCATACTGAAAAATGAATTTGGTTTCTGAGCCAGACCACACCCCGTCCAATAATAAATGAATCTTTATTTAAGCTACTGTAACTATAACTTATTCTTTTCAAAGTTTTTAATCTTAGATAGTAGATTGATTTTACTTTTGCCATGCAGAGGTCTTATTTCTTTCAGTACCCTCTGCTTTTCCTCTACATGTGTTTTACTATTTGAAGCTTCAGAAACAATAGTACCTGCAGTGCTCAGCTGGTCCCTGCAGAGTAGAAATTATGATACCTACTAATTTGAGGTTTAAAAACATTTAGGATTTAAATAATATTGTAGAATTCTGTTCTAGCTATTTTTTTGAACTTGTGGTTAATTTTCTATGTGGTCCTAAACTAATGACTGAACTATTTAATAGTCTTTTGAGGTAGAGATTATGTACATTCACATTTGAAGAATGAGGTTTACTATAGCATTAATTCATCTCCCCAAGCATCCCCAGTTTGAGGGTCTTCATTGCTGGAAATGTCTATTTCCACTATCTATTTGAAAGGAATCTCATCTAATTTATCTGTGTATTTTTTAAAGAGCTTATTTATTATTTCCAGAGAGAGAGGAAGGGAGAGAGGCAGAGAGGGAGAGAAACAACAATGCATGGCTGCCCTCCACCTGCCTCCAGCCACAGACCCAGTCGGAGACCTGACCTGTAACCTAACCATATGCCCAGGCTGGGGGATTAAACCAGTGACCCCTGGGTTCACAGGCTGATCCCTCATCCACTGTGCCACCAGCCAGGGCAGAATCTCATCTAATTTAAATGCTAATATGAGAATATATATTGCCTATGTACATACATCATATAGTTCAGTAGTTGTTAACTTCTATCCCAAATTAGTCTTCACTCTCAGCATCTTTTCTAACCTAAAGTTTGACTAACTTCTCAACAGCCTGACTACCAGTTGGTTGATACTTAAGACTTAAATTGCTAATAACATCTACAGTATATGTTATACTCCTATAAACAAGCTCATATTTTGTAACAGTGAATAACAAAGATAGCATGTATTCTACGTAATTTATATCCACATTTTCTTACCTTTCCCCCACCTTAACTGCATTTGATTTTTCTGTTATTGTAAGTAATTTGATTTACCCAACTTAGAAAATAGTCCCAATCTAAGAAAACTTAACCAGTAGTAATGCAGATACAACCAAAATACAAAACTATACATTATTTAATAAGATTTACTTATATATAACAAGATTATTTTAAAGCATTCATAAGTTAAAGTTGGTTCTTATCCATTTAGTTACACTATGTCTTTTGATTGGTGCATTTAATCCATTTACCTTTAAGGTTATTACTGATAGGTACTTATTCATGGTCTATTTTACCCTTTGTACCTGTGTTCTTTGTCTCTCTCTGTTTCTTCATCTTCTTCAATCAGACCCTTTAGAGTCTCTTGCAATGCTGGTTTGGTGGAGATGTATACTTTTAGACTTCCTTGTCTGGGAAACTCCTGTTTCATCATCCATTTTGAATGAAAGCCTTGCTGGGTAGAGTATTTTTGGTTGTAGGCCTTTGTTTTCCATTGCTTGAAATATTTTTTGCCATTCCCTTCTGGCTTGTTGTGTTTCTGTTGAGAAATCAGCTAATAGCCTTATGGGAGCCCCCTTGTATGTTATTAGCTGTTTCTCTCTTGCTACTTTTAGGATTCTCTCTTTGTCTTTGAAACTTGCCACTTTCATTATGATGTGTCTTGGAGTGGGCCTGTTTGGGTTCATCTTACTTGGGATCTTCTGTGCTTCCTGAGTTTGCATGACTTTTTCTCTTCTCAAGTTAGGGAAGTTATCTGTCATTACTTTTTCGAAGAGGTTTTCTATCCCTTGCTCCTCCTTTTCTTCTGGTATCCCTGTGATACGGATATTATTACGTTTCATGTTGTCCTGCAACTCTCTTAAAACCTCTTCATTCTTTTTCAGTCTTTTTTCATTTTGTTGCACTGCCTGGCATTTTTTTTCTACATTGACCTCCAGCTCAATGATCCAATCCTCTGTTTTCTCTAACCTTCTACTGTGTTCTTCAGTTCAGAAATTGTATTCTTCATTTTTTCCTGGCTCTTATTGACAGTGTCTATATCCTTTTTAATGCTGGTGTAGTTCTCAGTAAGTTCTTTGCAGCTTTCCTGGAGTTCTCGGTAGTTCCCCTGGAGTTGTTTGTAGTTTTCTTTGAACTTGCTGAGCTAATTGAACTTCTCTATCATCATTATTTTGAATTCCATGTCTGATTGCTTCTATTTCATTTTGCACTCTTCCTGGGGATTCCTTCTTTCCATTTGCTGAGGGTTGATTTCTTTGTCTCCCCATTTTAGGTGGCTCTTGTTTGTGTCTGCTTCTTAGATTGGTCTGCTTTGACTTACTGTCTTAGTGGTGTGACCTTCTGTGGTGTAGAGGTGAACTTTTTTTTACTTCCTGGATCTGTGCTTGGTGACATCAACTCATGTTTCAGTCTGGGCCTAGTCAACCAGTTAGAGAATACAAAAAACCCACTGTGTTTTTCTCCTTTAGTTTAGTTGTTAATCCAATCAGTCTGTGATCAGTGGTCAGTTTTAGGCACCTCTGGATGGAGCAGATGAGTTCAGTTGTTAATCCAATCAACCTGTGATCTGAGGTCAGGTTTAGGCACTGCTGAGTGGAGCAGATTAATTTCTATGGGTGGAGCTGTGACTTCCCCTCAGGCTCCCACCTCTTTGGGGAAGAGTGGTCTGCTGGCTGTATGGGGGATGGGTCAGCACTGGACTTACATGCTGCTCCCTCAACTCTCCCCCACTGCCCCAAACCCTCCTTAAGTGTCTCTAGTCTACTCTGCCCTTTCCCTGCTGGAGTCCAGGGTAGGTGGTGTCTCTGTATTTTCATGCATGGTCCCTTTAAGAACTCAGTCTCTCTGTCAAGCAGGCTAAACCTTGTAGTGTTTTGCTTTTCACAGCTGGGTGCTATTTTACTTGCTTCTTTGTTGCTGCAGGCCGGTAAGCCCAGTTGGGGATTTAGATCCCACCCTTATGTGGAACCCTCAGCTGCTGAGATGTTTTTCTGTCCCTTCAGCTGCCGCCCACCCATGAGATCACTCAGTGAGCTTCTCTATAATCATTATTTTGAATTCCATGCCTGATAATGTGCTTGCTTCTATTTCATTTAGCACTCTTTCTGGAGGTTCCTTCTTTTCTTTTGATGAGTGTTTTTCTTTGTCTCCTTGTTTGTTTCTGCTTCTTAGATTGGTCTGCTTTGACTTCCTGTCTTTGTGGTGTGACCTTTTGTGGTATAGAGGTGCACTTTCTTTGTCTCCTGGATCCACCCCTGGTAATGTCAGATGTTGTCCCATTCTGGGCCTAGTCAGCTTGTTGGCTGCTACCTAAGATCCATGGTCTTTCTGTTTCCTTCCATTTTTAATCCAATTAATTAGTAATCAGCTGTCTGTTGTAGGCACCACTAGGCAGGGTAGATTGATTCACCTGTTAATCCAATCAATCAGTGACTGGTGGTCGAAGCTAAATACTGCTGGGTGGTGAAAATTAATTCAGTTTTTAATCCAATCAAGCTGTGACCAGAAGTCAGGCTTAGGCACTACTAGGCAGGGCATATCAATTCAATTGTTAATCCAATCAATCTGTGATCAGTTGTCAGGTTTAGGCAAAGTTTGGCAGGACAGATTGATTCCTGTGGGAGAGACTGTCACTTTCCCTTTGGCTGGTACTGCTTGGAGCATAGTAGTCTCCCCGAGGTGTGGAGGATGAGTCAGTACTGGGATCCTATCAGCCACCACCCCAAACTCTCCTTAAGCATCTCTAGTCCACTCTGCCCCCCCTGTGTTGGAGACAAGGGTAAGTGGGTGCTAATGTATTTTTGTGTGTGGTCCCTTTAATAATTCTCTGTCTCTATCTATCTCAAGCTAGCAACCCCCCTGGCTTTTTATTTTTCATAGTTGGATGCTGTTTTGTTCTCAAGTTTGTTGCTATAGGCTGAGAAGCCCAGTTGGGGGTTTAGATTTCACCCTTGTCAGATGGAACCCCCAACTGCTGAGATGTTTCTCCATCTCTTCAGCTGCCACCCATGTGAGCTCAGCCAGCCCTCTTGCACCTATGAACTTCCTAGCAGTCACCTGTGATGAAGCAGCCTCTTTGGTTCTCTTTGTGATTATAAGGCTTCTCTCTAACTGGTTGTCTGTTGGTTATTCTGGATGATTTCTCCCCAATTAAGATGTAATTCAAGATTGCTCCTGGGAGGAGATTGGTGCAGCTCCATGTAATCCTCCACCATCTTGGTTCTTCTGGTTTCTAACTTTTTAAGTTTATTAAAATATTATAACTTAGCACATGGTCTACACCAGAGAACGTTCCCTATGCACTTGGAAGGAAAGTGTGTTTTGTTGTCATTGGGTAGAATATTCTATAAATGTTCTTTAGGTTGAGTACTTTAAATTTCAAGTCTTCATTATTCTTGATAACAAAATTTTCTCTCTTTTTATTCTTTTAATTATTAAAAATAGGATAGTAAAATTTTCAACTACCATTTTTGTATTTCTTCTTTCAATTCTGCAGTTTTTGTATTTTGGGGCCTCTTTCTAAGTGCATATACATATATAATTTTAATATCTTCTTGGTATGTTGAAGACATTACAGTTTATTTCCAATAATATTGCTTGTTTTAAAATCTAATTTTTAATATTAGTATTGTCACTTCAGCACTCTTATGGTTACTGTTTGCTTTTATTCAGTCTTACGTCATTTAAGAAATTAGGAATAGAAAGCATAAAAATACATTCATACAATATTTTATAGCTATCTACATATTTACTACGTCTTGTTTTTTATTTTCTTCTCATGGATTTGAGTCATTTCCTGCAGATAGCCTTGTTCATTTTGAAGCATTTTCTTTGGTTTATCTTGTAATGCAGGACTCAAGCAATGAATTCCTCTCCCTTTATTTGTCTGAACATGTGATATTTTGCCTTTTCTACTTAAATATTTTTTATTTTTCAGTTATGGATGAAATTCAATATTATATTAGTTTCAGGTGTGCTAGTGACTAGACATATAACTTACTAAATGATCACTCCAATTACTCTAGAACCCATCTGACACCATACATAGTTATTACAATATTATTGATTATATTTCTTATGCTATAATTTATATCCTCATGACTATTCTGTAACTACCAATTTGTACTTTTTAATTCCTTCACCTTTTTCACCCATCCTCAACACTGCTTCCATCTGATAATCTTCAAAATGTTCTCTGTAATTATGAGTCTGTTTCTGTTCTGCTTGTTAATTTTGCCTTTTAGTTTGCATATGTAAGTGAAAACACATGGCATTTGTCTTCCCCTGGCTGACTTACTTTACTTAGCACAATAACCTTTTGGTTCATTTATGCTGTCTCAAATGGCAACATTTTATTCTTTTTTATGGCTGAGTCATATTCCATTGTATATATGAACCACTTTTTCTTTTTCCACTTATCTATTGATGGACACTTAAATTGCTTCTATACAGGAGTGGGCAAAAGTAGGTCTACAGTTGTGAGTATATGAAAAGTAAGAATGTATTCTTGTACTATATATTCTTCTATATGAACAACTGTAAACCTACTTTTGTCAACTCTTATATGTAGACTATTGCAAATAATGCTGCAATCACATATGAATGTACCAGTACACACACACACACACACACACACACACACACACACACTTTCTTATTCCTTCATAACTAAAATCTGCATAATCTCAATCTCCATGTGTTTTTTGAATTTCTGTTTCCAGGATCCTCAAACTATAGCATCATCAGAGCAAGTCCTGGGAAACCAGCAAAATTTAATACTGCATATTCTTGCTTGAAAACATTTTATTATCTCTTGTTAACTCTCAAATGATTGGTTATGTAACCCATATGGGAGCTGTATCTTGTCCAACTCTTTAGTCAACCCTTCTCTGCTTCCCCTGCATAAATAAAGCTCTACCATTCCTAAAGCATAAAAAATGATGGAACATTTATGGAAGCTATATAAGTGAAAATTATGGAGAAGTTTTTTTTTAATTCACTACTCAGCAAAATAACAATAAATCCCCATTCACTTATCATTCCTAATCTCACCTTTGTCTAAAGAGTGCTCAGTGATGTTTCTACTCTACTTAAGATTCCCTCTACCCATCCCCCAACACACAACAGGTCCAATTTCTTCCTTCCCTTAATTAATTATGCATACTGGCTTCCCTTTCACTTGTGCAAACTGGACTCAAACTTTAAACCTAGCACCCAAAGGCTTGGTTTAGTAAATAGTTTTCCATACAATATTGGATCTCTCTATATAAAGATTTTGTTGCAACTATTATATACGTTCCCCATTCATTTCCCCCTTTACCCTCATCACCCAGCACCTGCCCTCACGGCTTTCACCGCATGGTGTCTGTGTCCATGGGATATGCATATATATATCTACATTCTTTGGCTAATTTCTTCCAGTCCCCCAACCAGACTCCCTTCCGAGATCTGTCAATCTATTCCATATATGTCTATAGAGATTTTATACCATGAGCTAAGAAGATAAAAATGTATTAAAATGTTTTGCTCTTTTAATAATCATATTGTACCATTTTAGACTTGGTAGATGATCCAACTTCTTATTTTGTTAAGCTTGAGGTAATTTGACCTGAATCCTTTTATATACCTGTTTGCCAATCTGTAACTAACACCTGTTTCTTATGCTTCCCTTAGGTCCCAAAAGGAGTGTGAATTCCTACATCAACATTTAGAGTCCTCAATTATGTACTATTTAATATTATTTTTGGTTGTATTCAACTTATTGTGTTTCTGAGTAGTTTAAGAAAAGATTCATTTATCCAAGAAAAATTTAAAAACCACAACAAGAACAAACAAGACAAGTAATGATCTTGGAGGTGATTTTTTCCCTCTGGAATGGTGACAAAAAATGATAGCACTAGGCTCCTTTAACATAGAATTTCTGCTCAACATTCAAAACCTCAGAAAAGACAGTTATCTTGGTGGTTGCCTGGATCTACCTCTTGCTTCAACAGTGTTTAGATGCCATTAGATCCAAGGATGCCCCTCTCACCACACTCCAACCTCTTTTCCATTCACCACCTTTGGAACCAGCTCAGCCATCTTCAGCCTCCAGGATCAGCCAACACTGTGTTTTGTTTTTAATTTTATTGTTGTTGTATTACATCCATTCCCTTTTTCCTCCCCTTTGTTCCCTTCCCCACCCACTCGCTCCCCCTCCAAAGTCAATCATGCTTATTGTTCATATCCATGGTTCTTTCAACACAGTTTAAAAAAAATAGTTTAACTCTTATTGCCAAACAGCCATGAGCTCCCAAATTCATCAAAATTTTTCCACCCTGGGTGGAGGCCCTGTCACATAGCTGGTTACCCTGCACCTGAGGGACTGCAACACCCACTTCTCCCTGGACTTCTATTTCAACTGTGACAATGTGACTGGAGGGCATGGGCCATTTCTTCCTAGAGTTGACAAAGGGGAAGAGCAAGGGCTCTCAGCTTCTCTTAAAGCTGCAAAACCATCACGTTGGCCTTGTCCTCTTCCAGGATACACAGAAACCAAGGTAAGTGGGGTAAAACTCCAGACACCATGGGAGTCTCTATGGCCATGGAGGAGAACCTGAACCAGACCCTGGGTTCTACTTACACTCCCATAGCCTCTCATCTCTGACTCCCTGGAGAACCATTTCCTGGATAAGCACATGAAATTCATCAAGAAGATGGGTGATCCCTTGACTAATAGAAGATGGACAGGCTAGCCAGCCCCTGGGCTGAGTTGGATGAGTATCTCTCCCTAAGGCTCCCCCCTCAAGCACTACTAGGAGTCTTTGGGGCCCAGAAGCCTTTGTGGGGTCCCTATGTATCCCCCTAGTGTCTTCCTTCTGCCTGTGCCTCTCTCTGAAACCATTTGGCATCCTTTTAACCACCCCAAGCCTTCTCTCATGCATTGGATCAAATGGAAACAATTAAATTTTTTCCAGAAATAAATAAGATTTTAAAATAAATAAATAAATATTGGTAATCTGGTTGGGTAAACTTGGTTCTGAGGCTCCTCCATTGACCAATCACAGTGGAATGTAATAAGGGTAGAGTCTTTTATTGGGGGAAAGGTTAGAAAGGTGCTGGATGGATGAGAGTGGTACTACAGTACTGCAGATACATTCTTCCCTCCGCCTTTGTCCCCAATAGTCTACTATTTGTTACATTGTCAGTGTCTCCCTTCCTTTTTTGAATCTTCAAGGAGGACAGATATACCTGAGTTTGAAAGGAAAATTTCTTAGCTTTGTTATTTTCATTTCTCATTTATATTTCTTTCTTTTATCAAAATTCTCTAGTAAAACCAGTTGTTTAGATACCTAGACAACTGACTTCCTCTCTAAAAAGATGTATATATTAATCTACTTTACCTTCTTTGTTATTTAAAACTTTACCAGAAAACCTTGCCTGACATCTGATCTCTCCCTAACCCCCAAATCCAAGACTTCTATCATTTGTTTCAGCAAATATTTTTGAATACATTAAGTGCTGTTAATTTGAATTTTATTGATTCTGTATATTTAATTTGCTTATTTGCTTTTGTTTTATAATTACTTAAAAGCAATAGGAAGTTTATAAAATACAATAAGGAATTTACAATTGTACATGTTTAAATATCATGACAACAAAAATAATTCAAGTCAACTCTGAAAGTCTGAGAGTACACTTTTCCTTAAGACAGGTCTAAGTTTCAGGAAAGTTAGGTCTATGATATCAATTTATCACTTAATCACAAATTTCCTGGTAGTATATTTAACCTCACTAGTGATATGCCTCAAGTAAGTACTATAAATTTTCCAAAGATAGAAACAATGAGGCTTGTATTCCTTTGTGTATCTACCTTCAAATATCTAGTAGTATCTAAAAACTGTATTTTATTGAGCACATGAAAGTTCTGATTTTGAAGAGTTGTTATGAATTATTTTATATATGAGAACTTTTATTGAGGGATGACTTTTCTTAAGTGCTAGGAATTGTGTTATGTGCTTTAGGTAGAATATCTCAATTCTCAAAATAATTTATAAACTATGACCCAATTAAGATAATCATTTTATAGATGATAAAACTGATACTCAAAGAGATTTCATAAATTATCTAAGGTCTCATACCTAGTAAATACTGGAACTGGATTGCCTATGAAAGAATGATTGTTAGAGGATTGAGAACAGTATAATTTTCATGATCATGTTAAGATTTTTGTATTTTGTAAGATATTTATACTTAATTTGATCATTAGCCAGTAAAAATATTGACAATTCTATTTCTTTTTCTCACTGAATACTTGTAAAATGGTATAAAGCTACTTATATATTTATGAATGCATTTCCCCATAATAGGTCTGTACTATTAGAGCATTATTTAATTATTTAATTAATTTAATGCTGATATTATCAGCATTAAAAATTTATACTTATTTGATAGAATGACTTTGTTTAATTTAATTTTGTACTTGTCAAGAAAATATTTGGATGTTTCAGGCTATATTTTGTAATATAGAAAATGTCATGCTAAAACATCATTAACAGAACATTTCTGCCCACTGACTTTCCAGCCAAGGGTATGTATGTGTGTTGTGATTACTGAGCAAAGAGGATCAATGTCACTAATGCTTCAACCAGTGAGTAGCTATATAAAACATACTACAAACAAAATCTTAGCATAAATGGAATAGGCATGACTCAGCTCAATCTTTTTCTGGTAATTGTTACATTTATCAATTTTCAGGCAAATATACATTATAAAAATCATTTCCAGGACTTAAATTCTTAATAACTTCATTTC
The DNA here is from genome assembly GCA_004026585.1 of Noctilio leporinus. Lineage (NCBI taxonomy): Eukaryota > Metazoa > Chordata > Mammalia > Chiroptera > Noctilionidae > Noctilio > Noctilio leporinus. The sequence continues at coordinate 12,413 of PVIW01012132.1, read as the reverse complement.
ACATTTCTGATGAAATGGATTCACTAATAGGAAAAAGATGGGGCATTGTGGTTAGTATGCATTACTGCATAGCTTGGTGGTGGCTGGGTTTTACACTCCTTGTTACTATAGTCAAACATTTGGTCAAAACCATTTGGCCCCAGCAATTATGCTACTGTTGCTATTTTTGAGAGAAAAAAAAGGCCTAGGAGATATAAAGGTCCTTATTCTGAAAAAAAAAAAAAAAAAGATATTTAAAGAGAAGGGATTGACTTTCCATGTTGTGAGAAAAACAATCCAAAATTCTTATCATGGTCTAGAAGTTTCGGCTTGCCCTAGACAGTCTCGTGTAGCACCCTTGCCTCTCCTTGACAACCTGTGTAAAAAATGCTGTTTCTTCTGCCTGGGTTCTCTACCATCCCCCTGTCTGTCCACTATCTCTCCTCATTCTTTCAGTCTCAGTTAGATTGTTGATAAACCTTCCCTAGTTAAGTCAGGACCTCTGTCATATACTTTCATTGCAAACTGAACTACTATTTGATAGCATTTATGACTAGAATTAGACATTTATTTTGAGAACAGGCACTTGCCTGGCAGAAAAACAATAAGCGTTCTCTCAAGTTTATCTGAGGAGATAAAGAAAGGGAAAGAAGTGATACACAGACAGAGAGAGGCACACAGAAAAGAAAAACAGAAGAGAGGAGAAAAGAGGACAAGAGGGGAAGGGAAAGGAAGGGAAGAGAGAAGAATTATATAATTCTGCACAGAGAAGCAAAGGCAGATGGTGGGGCCCCAGAAAGAGTGAAAAGAAAGAAAGCATAGCTTCTAGGCTTCCTAAGCATTAGCCTTTAAAAAAAATCCACCCTACATTTCTTGCTTATGACAGGCAGCTAATGCTTGCCAGTAGTTATGTTTTACTCTTATTCCTGGGTATGAAGTTGGACTGCATTTCCCAGATTTCCTGTACTTAAGTCATACCATGTCAGTGAGTCCAAGTCAATCAAATGTGGGCAGAAAAGATGTACACTATTTCCAGACATAGCTTCCTAATTTTCCCATGGGCCCTTCTTGGCTCTATCTTTATTTGCTCATTGCCTGGTCAATGAACTGGATCCAGCAGAGGATTCAAGACCCAGTAGAGCCATTAGGTAGAAAGAGCATATGTCCATAAATCAAATGGGGGAAGGCCCACCTCATGAAGACCCAATTAGTCTGTATAATGAGGAAGAAATAAACCCTTTTTTTTTCTATTAGACCATTGAAGATTTGGTGTTTGTTTTAGCAGCTAACTCTAATTTCCATGAAACATCTCACTACTTGCATTGAAAATATCTTTACTTTATATTAGACTTAGGTTGAAGTATATTTTAATTATTTACTACCAAAATAGCTTTAACTAAAATAGCTATTAAAAATGGGTTAAAACTTTGTGATTGCACTACTGGTTTAGAAGAAACTCACTATTAAAGAGTATATATATAATTTAGAATCAGTGATACTAATTCAGCAATAGTCTAATCTAAAATTCATTACTTTGTAAACCAAAGAGGTAAAAAAAAGTCAAATAGATGAGCAATAATAGTCTGCAAGATATATATATATATATATATATATATATATATATATATATATATGTTCATATTCACATGCACAGCTAAGTTGAAAACCATTGAGCCAGACAAATACACAATAAACCATTTACTACTGAGGAGTAGAATGAGGCCTGGAGAGGAGGAACATTTGACTAATTTTTATTATTATGCAGTTCTGCATTACTATTACCCAAGGCATGTTTTTCTATTAAAATTTTTGCTTATGTAACGGAGAACAAAAATGAATAAAAGGCATCCAAATTGGAAAGGAAAAAGTGAAACTGTCATTATTTGCAGATGAAACAATACTGTATATAGAGGATCCTAAAAATTCCACACACACAAAAAAAATACTAAAACCAATAAATGAATTCAGTAAAGTAGCAGATATAACATTAATATTTATAAACTGGTTTTATTTTTTACCCCAATAATAAACTATCAGAAAGAGAAATTAAGAAACAATTTTATTTACAATTGCATAAAAGTTAATCAAATACCTAGAAATAAGTTTTAAAAAGGAGGTAAGATATTTGTACCCAGAAAATTGTAAGATGCTAAAGAAAGAAATTAGAGACAATACAAATAAATGGAAGCATATAATATGTTTATGGATAAGAATTAACATAATTAAAATGTCTATACTACCCAAAGTAATCAATAGATTCAATGAAATCCCTATCAAGACACCAATATCATTTTTCACAGAACTAGAACAAACAATCCTAAAACTTATATGAAACCAAAAACATGCTGAATGGTCTCATCAAAGAAGAACAAAGTTAGAGGTGTCACACTACAATCAAATTATAGTAATTAAAAACCATGGTACTGGCATAGATCAAAGTAACAGAATAGAGATCTCAGAAATAAATCAAGGCCTATATAGAAAATTATTCCATGACAAAGATGGTAAGAACATACAACAGAGTTAAGGTAGCCTATTCAGAAATATTGGACAGACATATGCAAAGAATGTAAAACTAGATCACATTCTTACTCAAAATTGACTGAAGACTTAATGTAAGACTTGAAACCATAAAACCCCTGGAAGAACACATACACAATAAAATCTTTGGCATTACTATTAGCAATATCTTTTGAATATGTCTCACCAGGCAAAGGAAACAAATTAAAAAAACAAAAAATACAAATTGAACTATATCACATTTATAAGTCTTTATACAATGAAGTAAAACAACAAAACAAAAAACATGATGAATGGAAGAATATATTTGATAGTGATGCATCTGATAAGGGGTTAATATCCAAAGTTTATAAAGAACTCTCACAATTTAACACACATACACACTCAAAGACACAATCTGATTAAGAAATAGGCAGGGTCCTGGAATAGACATTTCTCCAAAGAGAACCTATGGATGGCCAACAGACATGTGAAAAATGCTCGATATCACTAATCACCAGAGAAATGCAAATTAAAACCACAATGAGATATCACCACACACCTCTCAGAATGGCCATCATCAACAAATCAAGTGTTGGAAAGGATGAAGAGTGTAGAAAACCCTCAAGTACCAATGATAAGATTACAAATTGAAACAACCACCACGGAAAACAGTATGGTGTTTCTTAAAAAAAAAAAAAAGTAAAATTACTATATTACCTAGCAATTCCGCTAATTTGTATTTATACAAGGATACTCAAAACACCCCTATGGTCATTGTAGTGTTATTTATAATAGCCGGGATGTGGAGGCAACCTAAGTGTCCATTAATAGATGAATGGATAAGGATATTCCATCTATACAATGGAATATTATTCAGAAATAAAAAGAATGAAATCTTTTTTATTATACTAAGTAAAACAACTCAGAAAAACAGGGGTTCTGGCAAGATGGTGGAGGAGTAAGTGGAGCTACACCAATCTCCTCCCAGCTTGCAACTGGAATTACTTTTTTGGAGAAAAAGTCAGCTGGAATTACCAACAGAAGACCAGCTGGAAAGAAGTCCTATAACCACGGACAGAACAGAAGAGGACACTTCATTACAATGCGACTGGTAAAAATCACAGAAACAAGAGAGGGCTGGCTGGGACCCCAATGGAGGAAGCAGCCGGGGGCTCCACCTGAGAAGGGTGGGTTCTTGTCCCACAGCTGGGTGTCCCAGCTACAGCAACATGTTGGAGAGCAGAGCAGAATCCAGCTGAGAAGGGTGGAAAGCCATGAAGTTTGCTGGCCTAAGAGAGAACACTGGAGATACAGAACTACAAGGGTGACCAGAACGAAAATACATTGACTCCTACCTACCCTGGGCTCCAGTGGAGGGAGGGCAGAGAGGACTGGAGACACGTGGGGAAAGTTTGCAATGATGGCTTGGAGGAGAGAAGTGGGAAAGTGGCTGGGGGGATCCCGGTGCTGACTCATTGCCCACACCTCTAGCAACGGCACCAAGTGGTGCCTGAGCTTGGTGCCTGATCAAAATTCTCTGATTTAAATCTAAATAAATCTCTCCCTCCCTGCATAGATAAAATAGTTGGCACCTGAAGAGATATCTCTTGCCCAGCAGCACTTGGGCCTGGTGACTGATGACAAACTCACTGACTTACAGCTGGGTCAGACAGACAGGCCAAAAGAGAATGGCAAAACATTTTCCAAGTAATGGGAAACAAAGGCATTGTAACCAAGAATACTCTACCCAGCAAGACTTTCATTCAAAATGGAAGGAGAAATAAGGAGTTTCCCAGACAAAAGAAGACTAAAAGAATACATCTCTACCAAACCAGCATTGTAAGCAATGCTAAAGGGTCTACTTTTTAAAAAATGAAGAAACAGAGAGACACAAATAGAAACACAGGTACAGAGGGGAAAAAAGGCAATAAATAAGTATCAATCAATAATAACCTTAAAGGTAAACTGACTAAATGCACCAAACAAAATGCATAGGGTAGCCAAATGGATAAGAAAACTTGACCCACATATATGCTGTCTTCAAGAGACACACTTCAGAACAAAAGATTGACTCAAACTGAAATGGAAGGGATGTAAAAATACACAACAAGCTAATGTACATAAAAAAAAAAAAAAGGCTGGAGTAGCAATACTTATTTCAGACAAAATCGATTTTATGATTAAGGCCATAAAAAGAGACAAAGAAGGACATTTCATAACACTTAAGGCAACAATCCATCAAGAAGAAATAGCTCTGGTAAACATGTATGCACCCAACATAGGAGCTCCGAAATATATAAGGAAAATCTTGGAGGACTTCAAGAAGGACATAGACAGCAACACACTAATAGTAGGGGATTTTAATATCCCATTATCAACAATGGATAGATCTCCCAAACAAAAAAAAACCAAAGATGTTGTGGCATTGAACAACACTCTAGAGGAAATTGACCTAACTGATATATACAGAACCTTTCACCCCAGAGAAGCAAAATACACATTCTTTTCAAATGCACATAGAACATTCTCAAGAATAGACCACATGGTAAGTCACAAGACAAGCCTCCACAAATACAGGAAAATTGAAATCATATCAAGCATCTTTTCAGATCAAAATGGATTGAAACTAGAAACCAACTTTAAGGGGAAAAACCAAAAACACTCTAACTCATGGAGATCGAATAACATGCTTTTAAGTGAAGCATGTTACTTAAATGGGTGAATAATGAAATCAAATATGAAATCAAAAAGTTTGGAAACAAATGACAATGAATACACAACAGCCCCAAACATAAGGAACACAGCAAAGGCAGTCCTCAGAGGGAAATTCATAGCAATTTTAGGCCTACCTAAAAAGGATAAAAGATGCTTATTCAAACAAATTAACCATGAAGCTGCACAAACTAGAGAAGCAACAACAAACAAAGCCCAGAGAAAGTGGAAGGAAGGAAATCATCAAGATCAGGGCAGAATTGAATGATTTAGAGACTCAAATTACAATTTGAAGAATCAACAAGTCCAGGAGCTAGCTCTTTGAAAAAATAAACAAAATTGGCAGGCCTTTAACCAGACTCATCAAGAAAAAAAGAAAGGACCTAAATAAACAGAATCAGAAATAACAGAGGAAAAATCACAGTTGATACTTCAGAAATACAAAGAATTGTAAGAAATTACTACAAACAACTATATGATAAGAAATATGACAACCAGAGTGAAATGGACACATTTCTGGAAATGTATAATCTACCAAAACTGAATTCAGAAGAAGCAGAAAGCCTGAATAGGTCAATAACAACTAGTGAAATTAAAGAAGTAACCCAAAATCACCCAAAGCACAAGAGCCCAGGACCAGGTGGCTACACAGTGAATTCTACAAAACATTTAGAGAAGAACTAACTCCTATCCTCAGCCTATACCAAAAAATTTAGGAAGAGGGAGGACTCCCAAACTCTTTCTATGAGGCCAATATTATTCTAACCCCAAAACCAGGTCAAGACACAACTAAGAAAGAAAACTATAGGCCAATATCTCTGATGAACATAGATGCTAAGATTCTCAACAAAATATTGGCCAGTGGGATTCAGAAGTACATTACAAAGATTATACACTGTGATCAAGTGGATTTCAACCCAGGGATGCAAGGATTGTACATTAGTAAATCAACAAATGTCATATGCCACATCAACAAAATGAAAGACAAAAACCATACGATCATATCAATAGATGCTGACAAAGCATTTTATAAAGTACAGCAACCATTTATGATAAAAACCCCTCAGACAAAAACCATATGATCATATCAATAGATGCTGAAAAAGCATTTTATAAAGTACAGCAACCATTTATGATAAAAACCCTTAGCAAAATGGGAATAGACGGAGCATACCTCAACATCATAAAGGCCATCTATGAGAAACCTGAAGCCAACATCATACTTAATGGACAAAAACTGAAAGCTTTCCCCCTAAGATCAGGAACGAGACAAGGCTGCCCACTTTCTCCACTTCTATTCAACATTGTCTTGGAAGTTCTAGCTATAGCCATCAGAGAAGAAAAAG